>APFE030606611.1:70910-85948 GCA_000404065.3 Pinus taeda
GTACAGTCACAATCTTTAGATTTGAAAATTTAAAATTATTTAGATCAAACCTTTTTTCTTCAATGTTATCAAAATATCTTTTACTTTTAAAATACCATGGGCAATTACCATGGGTTGTTTCTAAAACCTCAGTTAATGTTCTCGACGTAAAATGTAAAACTTACCATTGGTTTCTAAAACCACGAGCAATTACCATTGATTTTTAAAATACCATGGGCAATTACCATGGGTTGTTTCTAAAACCTTCGTTAACGTTCTCCACGTAAAATGTAAAACTTACCACTGGTTTCTAAAACCACGGGCAATTACCATTGGTTTCTAAAACCACGAGCTTCTCCACGTAAAAAGTATTGAATATACTTGAAAAGGGTTCCCGCTTATCTTTATTATGCACCTTTTATCAATAATGTAAAACCTTTTTTTATATATATATAATATATATATATATAATAATATATATATATATTCATTTTTTGTTTGTTCAAAATATATTATTTCCTTTCCTCTTTTTTTCATATACCCTTCTTCTTTATTCTTTATTATTTTTTTTTTAATAGTAGCAAATGGCCAAAGACCTAAAAAATGGAGAATCTCCCAATGTGTGGCGAAACGCTTCAATTATGACAACAACAAGGTTGATTATAGGTTGATAGCCAAAGGCCTGGTGATCAGCGAAACGTGGCTCTGATACGAAATGAAGCGAACAAAGTTCCTTCTACAGATTAATTACTCCAAAAGACTTGGAATATAAAAATATCTATGAGGATACAAATATTATATATTAAATGTGTGAATAAGAATAAGAATGAGAATGAATGATTTACAATGAGAACGAGAGGCTTGTTTTTATATCAGGCAAGTGTCTCTTCATGAAGAGCCATGTCTCATTTAGACATGCCTCTTCAACCTAATTACTAGTTAACTAATAATTATTTATGCTTATTATCATTTATATTATTTTACATTATTTATATATATTTTATTTGTTACACCTGTGGCTAGGGATAACGCCCCAAAAGGGTTGTGGTTCACTAGAAGTAGCCTCTAGGGCTCACGACAAGCCCCAAAAGGCTTGTGTCCAAGTAGAGGAGGCCCCAAAAGGGGTTGCGGCCAAGGAAAAGGGCCATAAAAGTTCACAGCAAGGCTAGAGAACAAGACAGTTGTAATGACCCATCCCGGATTATGCATAGAATATCATTATTAGTATGCATACAAGACATGCATATGATAGCTACATATGCATGCACTGCATTAGTATACATACTAACTCTTTTCTTTTTCTATTTTAAATATATATTGAGTGGGGTACTTAATGTATGTACCACCATCATGATGCATATTATTATATTATATAGAGAATAGGGTAAATGCAATATATTGTACAAGATATTGTGAAACTGCAGATGGCTCATTAAATCAGTTATAGTTTTTTTTTATGATTACCTGGTTGATCGTGCCAGTAGTCATATGCTTGTCTCAAAGATTAAGCCATGCATGTCTAAGTATTATACTAACAAAAGAAACTATTATATGTCTATTAGTAATTAAAAATATATAACATAACATATATATATGGGAATATATTAAAGATATATAACATAGCATGTATATATATGGAAATACATCATATATTATAAAGACGGAATTAAATATATGTTAATTTACTATTCAAATAAAGTTATAATATATTAATTAAGAGTAATGAAATACAACCAATTTAAAATAACCCATTAAGACATTTTACTAAGTCTCGATGTCAAAAGAAGAGGTGACCTCACAAATGAACCCATTGTGTCAAGAGAAGATGATGACCGCCTTTACAAATTCCCAAAAGATACCTAATTGAAGGTGGCAAGGAGATGGGGCAGTGAGAAACCTTGGGAATTTAGGGAGGGAGAGTTGGAAACCTCGGGAATTTAGGGAGGGAGAGTTGGATATGAAGGGGGAGTTTCTTTTCGGAGAATCTCACAATTAGAGAAGGGAAATTCCGAAGAAGTCACAGATAGAGAGTAACATTGAGTCTTAATTGTTCTTGGTGCTTTGGACACAGGGGCCTAAAAACCTCCATTTTGAATTCTTTTGGCTTTGGGAACCAAATAGGTTGATCCTAGATAGTTTGGGAGGAAAAAAGGGTTGGTTTGGTAGTAGGAACGATAGCAGCAACAGACCAAGAACACCTCCAAGTGAAATTTCCAAGTTATTACTTGTAGATGATTTGTTAAAATTTAAAATAGTCAAGTTAATTCATAAATTTAGGGCTTTTTACATTGTGGTTTTGTAAAATTGTAAAATTAGGGCTTTTACAATGGCTAGGCCTTAGAGGGCTAAAAAAATTCAGAATCCTACAATCACCAAAAATTTACCATAAACTACCAAAATTTGTTCTTAAGGCCAGTGTCATCCTTCCTTGGTTGAACATTGATCTTTTCGGGTGACTGAGGGCTAGATCTTATCGTCCTAGGCTTAAATCAGCAGCAAAATCCCAACAAATTTGCTCAAAAAGGATGGACATCTAGCTTGAATGAGAGAAACCCCTCAAAACATAGCCTTAGGGTTAGAGTTTCCACAAAAAAATTGATTTTCTTTGAGGCTTGAAGATCCACCTGCAAAATGAATGAAAGAAATTCCCAAAACCCCAAATACATACAAAGAATTTGAAAACCCCAAGTCCTTCAAAATAAAGTAAGGGTTAGAAAACAATTTTACAAATATTTACAAATATACAATATTTATAAAAAAATAGCTCATTGGAAAATTAAATATCTTTTTAGCCCAAGATCAAATAAAAAAATTAGAGAGATTTTTTAGATAAATTGCATGGATAAATAATTTTGAAAGATAGACTGGCCAAAACCCTTCTGCGAAATAATTCACCACAATGAAAGCTTAGAGCCCAAACAAGCTCGGCTCTTCCCCACAGTTTGTGAACTTGGAGACCAAGGGCTAGCGTGCCTATAAATCTCTATAAATTCTCAAGATAAACTGCTAATTCAAATAGTGAATCAGATCACCTAAGATAACTCGTACCAATAGAATGTTCTTATCACCGACAAATGAAATAACAGCTAAAAATTATTCAACACAATATAGGATAAACACATAGCTAACGCATACCACAGATCAGTAGATAGAAAAACACCATGAATTGAACCCCAAAGTCTTTCTATTAGGATAGAAAATGTTCCCAGCATAGTAGCTCAGTACAAGCGTTACAAAATTACCTCATCCAAAGATAACAAATAGAAGCTAAGTGGCTTCCTCAGATAGAGAAAACCCCTCCAAGTGGAAAATAATGGATAGTTAGTTTGATCCTTGTCAAAATAATCTCGACTATCAAAAATAACTTAATCATTTTTAATCTCCAAGAACCAATTTTTATTTTTGAGGAAAAATTTGAATCTCTTAAAAACTATTTTTAATTAATCCAAAATTTAATATTTTGGATTAATTTCCTCAAAAAATTGACTTTGACTTAACCATCAAGATCCAAAGCCTCACTTTTTATTAAAATATTCATTTTTCCCTTCATAAAAGACCTCCAAAATTTTATTTTTTTTGACCCACGGATTTTTTTATTATTTTCCATTTCGAGAGAAATTAATTTCTCTAAAGTTTGATGGAAAAATAGATAAGTATACATTTGTATAAATATTTCATGAAAAAAATATTTTAGTACATGAAGGCTTATATTTTAATTTAATTAAGCCAAAAAAAATAATTAATTGACTCTAGAGGGGATTAATAATTTTTTCATCCTCAAATATTTTTGCCATGGTGTCTGACTGCGAGGGACTATGCACTAAACTATTTTTTACATCAAAATATTACAATTAATTCAACCCTTAGAAGGGGAAATATACATTTAGCCCAGACCATCAAGACATTACCCAATTCTGCAACACAGTATGAACTAGTCTGAAACCAAGTGGGTCTATAATAAAATAATTTAGCCATGGTTTCTGATTTCAAGGGACCATGCATTAAAATTATTCATCGACACACTTTTACAATGGACTCGATAAACACTACGACTCACCTAAGACCTTCTTAACAAATTCCACCCTAGCTTTAGGGTTTATGCTGGAAGAAAAACTCTGTTGATTAGACGTGTTTACAAACACACAAAATTCGAGAAGGTTAAAAAACTTCCTAGGATGAAATCCTTTGCCAAAATCATAGGCTTACCTAGGTGTTGTTACATAATTAACTGGTCATACTAACATCACTTACAATAAACTTTGTAGAAATTCGATTTTACAATGATGAATGATGGCAACTGATGACTTTGATCTTCAAAAAAAATTGGCCACTTCTTTGCATTCTACTTCGATATTTGATAAGTGCGGTCAGCATGACCTTCACAGAACAAAAAGGGAAAGGACATGAGCAAAGTCAAGCGCTTTGCTTGTCAAAACATGAAGTGCAAGGGAAAGACATATACAGCAGCCACTACACAGACGGAAGAGATGGGTTAAAAGTTTGACAAAAAATTTGCCTTGGTGTCTTGCCTTTCTAGAATTATCACAAAAGGTGTTTGGTTCATGGACAGTGGAGCATCTCACCATATGCTGAGATCTCGTGACGTCTTCACCAACATGACCAGGGGACCCAAGGGGATGTAAATGTGGAGCTTGTTGATAAGGCCATGTATGTAGTAAAAGGCACTAGTAGTATTGAGTTTCAAATGGAGGTGAACAAAGTATTGTATGTATTTAGTTTAGAGAAGAATCTCCTTCCAGTTTTGGCCATCAAAGACAAAGGACTAAAAGTCAACTTTACTAGAGTTGAAGTAGTTGTTGGGCCGAGAGGAGTTGATCCCAACAAGAAGCGTGTAATTGGGAGAAGGGAGAACGATCTCTATCTATTGAGAGGACAATCAGTGAAGGCTCTCATACATCAGAGTGACAGCCAGTGTGAGAAATGGCACAGCATGATGGGACAACTACACTATAGAGCTCTCCTTATGTTAGAGAGAATGGTTACAAATATTCCAGAGATCAGGGTGAAGCAAAATGGAGTGTGTAAAGGGTGTGCACTTGGAAGGCAAACCAAGCTTACTTATCCTCACAGCAAGACCAAGTCTACGAGAGTGCTAGATATGGTGCACACAGACATTTGTGGTCCTATGTATATAACATCGAACACAGGATTCTTATACTTTATTACATTGATAGATGATTCTTCACGAAAAACTTGGATCTACTTCCTGAAGGTCCAAGAAGAGGTCTTCGATCAATTTCAAGAGTTCAAAGCCCTTGTGGAGAACCAAAATTGGAAGAAGAATAAGGTGTTGAGATCAGATAATGGGGGTGAGTATACATGCACCGAGTTCTAGGATTTTTGCAAGGAAGCAGGGATTAAGAAGGAGCTCATAGTACCTTACAACCCTCAATAGAATGGGGTTGTCTAGAGGAAAGACAACATCATAATGTAGGCAACAAGGGAAATGATCTATGATCACGATTTGTGTATGTTTTGGTGGGTCGAGGCATGCAATGCAGTTGTTTATGTGCATAACAAGAGACCTCACATAATATTGGAGTGCATGCCTCTTGAGGAGATGTTTACAGGAGTGAAACCGGATGTAAGCCATTTATGCATCTTCGATAGTCTAGTCTATGTCCACGTTTCCAAAAAGAACAGTAAGGTGGAGCCCTTGTCTGAAAACGGCGTATTTATGGGTTGCAGTGAAGTCTCAAAGGCCTATTGAGTCTACATTTGAGGACGGGGAAATCTATTTTGACTCAAGATGTCAAATTTGATGAGGGAAAGACCCTTAAGAAGTCTCATGAGAAAGAGCCAGCAATGGTAGAGAATTGGAAGTGACAAGCTCCTAAGGTTGAACAAGGATCAGAAGCACCATCAGCAAGGACACAGTCTATGGATCTAGAGGATGAGAAAGATATTTCTTCGAGCTCTACCTGAAGGAGGTTGAGATGGGCCAAGCAGACCTTGAGAGATACTGAGGAGCATGTGGAGCTAAGTTGCATAGAATCGGATACGCGAACGGATACGGATACGGGGTTTGAAACGGATATGGCAAATTTTCAAAAAATCTAGATACGATACGACAGGAAACGGCACATAATAAATAAAATATTATATATATAAAAATAAAAAATAAAATTTCAAATCTAGATTAGATATAAACTTTAAAGACTAAAAAGAGTAAATACATAATCAATTATCATCTATGATTCTATTTCTATGATGATAGAGTGAAATGAAAATCAAAGTTCTGTAAACATATATAATATATGAACCATATATAATATATGAATCATGATATAAATTATAATCATATATCAATTGGTATTTATATTTTAAACCATATTAATGTGCAGTTGGGGTTCAAAGCTCCTCATAGATCAAACAAACGCATATAGTATTTGCATGTGCTATTAGAGCCTAGAGGGTGAAGTTCCCTAGTTATACATGATTATTGAAATTTGAAAACAACCACAACTAGTAGGCTTCCAGACTATGGAAGTATACAAAGTTTAAAGTTTAAACAGTATTATTTTCAAATCCTGCTTGATCTGGAGTTGGAATCAAAGACATCTAAAGCAATGGAGAAGTCAATTAAGCAAAGGGGGATATCACTTCAAACAAAGCAGGAGATAACCAAATTGCTCTCTCTATGTTTTAAAGATACATATTATTATTTATATCTCTATATACTTTAAAATTTTAAATCAGTCCCTGTAAAAGTGGACACTCTACATTCTCTGAAAAGTAGTAAAACTATAAAACTTTATGAGCATGGTCAAATGACAGAAGTATAGTAAAGGAGTGGAAAGAAAAGTGTTCATAAGGCTTCCAATCTGGTTTCCAGGACAACCAAATAACTGCATGGAAAAGCATGGAAACTGAGTACTACATTCATCTGGGACAACATAGTTAACAAGTAAAGTTTAAACAAATAATAGTTTACATGCACATTAATTTGATGACCTGAATTGTCTTAAGCCCCTGTTTCAAGAAAATTTACCTAAACAGTTACATCTTCCAGACCATCAGGAAGAAAAGCTTGGAGTATTTCTCAACTCAAACTATGATACTTTTTATTTATTAGACCAAAAGTACTGCATAATTCTATATCGCACATCAATCTGATTATCACTGAATGAGAATTTATGACCATTCAAAGATTGGATGATCAAGGTACATCAATAATAAACTAAACACAAACAAAATGGGTAACTAATAAACACTACCTAGCAAAAGAAAAGTATATATGTGATTATAAAGATCTAAATTAACTAAATAATTTGACAGATTATTCAAATTTAAATGCTTGACAAATTACGCGAGTTACACTAACACCACTAAGTTTTCAGATTAACTTACTGATAGCACATTCTTATCCAGCAGACAAAAAATGAATTCAAAGTTAGTTAGCAATAGCATTATAGCATACTCATTTTCCTATAGGCTCGCAATAGCATTATTGTTAAAATTGCCAACTAGGGCCAAACTCCATGTGGGTCATATTATTTATGGCAGCTGATATTTTTATTTGATCCCTCTCATTAAGAGGTGTAGGATTGATCTAAAAATCATCCAATTCCGATAAGTATTTATGAAGTTATGAATTTATTTATGTTATGGACAAATTGTTAAGTCGGCCAACAACTTATGCAGGCTCAGAAGCCCAACAGTCATGTCTATTCAACCTCTACGTTTTAGTATAAATAGAAGAAGACTTCAAGTCATTTCTACACACACTTGGATCTCTTCCTCTCTCCACTTGTCATTGGGTTTTAGTAGAAGGAGAGATCCTAAGGAAAAGCCGAAACTACCGGAAAAGCCGAAACTGCTGGAATAGCCAGAAAAGCCAGAAAAGTTGGAACTGCCGGAAAAACCAGACAAGTCGGAACTGCCAGAAAAGTCGGAACTGCTAGAAAGCCGGAAACGCCGGAAGATCCGAAAAAGCAAGAAAAGCTGAAACTGTCGAAATTGTCGGAAAAGCCGAAACTGCCAAAAAAGTCAGAAACGCTGGAAAAGCCAAAAATACCAGAAAAGCCGAAAAAGTCAGAACTGCTGGAAAAGTCGGAATTGCCGGAAAACACGAAACTACTGCGAACTGTCGAAACAGCGAGAGCATATGTCTCCGAAGGAAGGCAGCATGATGTATGAGATCATGGACAGCATAATAAGCAGCACGATGATATGAGCATGGGTAGCATAATGATGCATGATGATATGAGCATGGGCAACGTAATGATGAATGAGATCATGAGCATGGGCAGCTTGATGATGAATAAGACCATGGAAGATGCAGCAGGATGAGCAGCATGAAGATGAGAGCAGCTCAGTCATCAAGGTTCAACACATGACAGTGCAGCAAGGTGTCACACGATAATGTGCAGCAAATAGACAAGATGCAGCACTATTATAGGTGAGCGAGTCATCTTAGAGAATCATTTGAAGCAATATGTCTTCAACTAATCTCATGCCGATATCAAAAGTCAAAGTGATTGACTTCTATTATAAATGTACTATCTCTCTCACTTTCTCTGTTGAACTTTGAAGAACATAAAAGAAGATTTGATCAAGGGTCTCCCCACATTGGGGTTTGTCCCTGGCCAGCACCACATCTTGTGTCCTCTTGTTTTGGCTTGTCTTCTACGATTTATATTTATGTTCTATATGCAGTTTACTTTATGCTGATGTGATTGCTAATGTGGAAAAGAAATTGAAATAAATTTCTCTAGCATAGAACATACCTAAAATTAACAATTATAGCACTGACTGACCTTGCAACGTAGAGCGTAGAAGCTGAAGAACAGCTTTGGAAATCTGTCTCGACTCTCAAGTCTCAACTCGACTCTGGCAGCAAGTTAGCAACAGGTCCACTAGGCAGCAATGAAGATTCAAGAATAGTTGGCTCGGCGGCTTCCAGTTGTAATGGCAGCAACAATTCCACTCGGCGGCTCTTCTAGCAAATGGCAAATGGCGGCAAATGGCAAAAGGCAAATGAAATGACTTGTTTTAGCCTTTAGGTTTGCGTAGTTCAAAGTTAAAACTTAAAACAAAACTCGGTTAGCTACGTTGTCCCCGGCGGGTAGATGCAGCCACTCCATTAAAACGTTCTTTTTTTTCCGGACAAAACATATCATGAAATTGGTGATACGTTTTAATTTTTTTTAAATACGTTTCAACATTACGTAAAACGTTTTAATTTTTTTAAACGACCAGTATTTTTTACAAAAACGTCGGTTGAAAAAAACGGCCCATATCTAGCGAAAAAAAAAAAAAAAAAAAAAAAAAAAAAAAAAAAAAAAAAAAAAAAAAAAAAAAAAAAAAAAAAAAAAAAAAAAAAAACGGAATAAAAACATTTTTCCGACGTTTCGTACCCGAATCCGTATCTGAAACGAGAAAACGTCGTTTTGGGGGTTATGGTAACCGTTTCCAGCAAATTAGATGTGGAGGCTCCTAGTAGCCATTTCAAGCAATGTAGACCACCAACTAGATTTTATAGTTATTTGGCATTGTCAAGCAACATCAGCAAGTCAGAGCCTTCCACTTTTGAGGAGGTTACAGATGAGAAAGCCTAAAGGAATGCCATCATGATGAATGATGTATGGGACATAATGTCAAGACTGGAAGGAAATTTTGTGGTCACTTCTTGATGGATTTATAATATCAAATAAGCAATTGATAGAATCCTTGATGTATCTAGTCAACATTTGGATGATATATGTTTCTTGTGAACACACTCATCTAGTTCATGGTGCAGCTAAGATAAGTTCATTAGGTGGCAACGAAGCATGTGTTGAGGTACCTAAGAGGTACGATAGGCTTTGGACTAAGATGTTAGTGTTGGGGGAGTGGAGATGTAGGGGTACACATATTCTAATTGGGCAGGGAGTGTTGTGGACAAAAACCACATTTGGATGTTGCTTCAGCATGGGACCAATTATGATCTTGTGGTACAACAAGAACTAGTAATCAATGGCAACTAGTTCAATAGAGGTAGAGTACATGGCAATGACTATGGCAAGTCGTGAGGCAATACTGCTTCTCAAGATGCTTGAAGCACTATTTGATCTACAGATGGGACCAACAGTGATTCACTATGATAATCAAAGTTGCATCAAGCTCTTTGAGAATCCCATGTTTCTTGATCAGTCCAAGCACAATGAGATCACATATCACTTCATTAAAGACAAGCTCCAGAGAGGTGTTGTGAGACTACTGTACATTTCAACAAAGCGGGTGACAGATATTCTCACTAAGCCTCTAGTGAAGTACCGAGATAAGCTAGGGGTGGTGGGGAATCCCTTCCTTACTCTTTGTCATATACTTCACTATAATATACATCATTGTCATATATATCACTATCAAGAGTCAATGCCATATATCACTATCAAGAGTCAATGCCATATATCACTGTCAAGAGTCAATGCCATATATCACTTTCCAAACACAGAAAATGCCCTTTGAAACTCCATTAACTTAGGTACCCAAATCTGCCCTAACACAATCAGAAACTGATTAATCTAGGGCAAGATTCATAGCCCATTACTTCATCATTTAGCCAATACATATGGGATAGAACTAGGGCTCTATAGTTCAATCACAACAATCCATACATACTGATCTCAGGCTAGCTCAAGCACTGTTTGAAACCAAACATACTACTTCAACAATCATACATACCTCTTCAACTTGATAGCGCAAACCTGTGCACATACCTTCCAAAGGATTTTCAATGCTCTTTTATGGCATCTAAACAGTCATGGATCTACCCTTATTACACCCACAATAGACCTCACAAAACATCAACATAACTCTTCAAAAGATCCTTAAACACTACGATATTAGCCAAGGAACTTCGGCTTGTAGTTACAGTTCTTCCTTGGGTCATATGACCACCGTCTAGCATCCAAACAAGGGCTCAACACTATTTCATACTGCAGCCTTATACAGAGATCACAAATAAGCCCAGAATTACTCCATAAAAATTCGGCCAACACATCAACAACTTACGTCCAGACAAGACGTCTAATTAGGCCTCCTTTAGCTCTCGGTCTCCTTAGAAATTCCAGCGTATGCCTAGAGATCTCACGGCCTCTCTTAGCGGACCAACTGACGCAGATTAAAGCCCCCTTCTAGGGCACATCCATTTCAACAGAACCATATACTTGTTGCCAAGAAGACAAGGAGATATGCACCAAAAAAAAAGCTCAGAAATCACCGCATAAACTCGACACCCAACTCCTTGAACCTGTCCAGACCAAAACACAAGAGAAGAACAATACTTGACTATTGCTCCAAATCAGCTAGGGCATCTACGGCTACCTCATGTAAAAATTTCTCATTTCCCACCCTGGTTTTCAGTTTCACCTTATTTCTCCCATATAGTTAAATGCCCTTTCCCATATCCATACATTCAACAACTGAAAAAATAAATTTATGTTGAAAACACAAATTCTGGAAATTTTACAGAATGCTGGAAAATGCAGAAATAAAAAATCAGCACGTACAAACAATCATTTAACACATTTGAACACAATGATTTTTGGTCAACGTGACCCTGGAAAAACCCCCTACAACTCTTGGGGAAAACCAGTTCGAGAGCTCTTCTTTATTTCTGAAAATGCCTTTTTTACAGTGAGAAATATTCAGCAAAAATCAGCAAGCAAATTTACAACTTATCTCTTTTCCCATGCCTCACAGCAAACTGGAAATTACAGCAAACAAGACAGCAATAAATGTTGTACGGCCTCCTTGATTTTTGTGCCCACTTTCAGCCTTAAATGTTGCTATAAGACCTGCATTAAATGCGTTGTACAGACTGCAATAAATGTGTTGTACGAACCTCGATTTGCATGCAAAAAAATAGTGAGCTGCTCCTCAATTTCTGTGCATACCACTCCTCGATTTCTGTGCAAACCAACTGTACAGATTTCTAAAAAATCGTGCCAAAATCAGCCTTTCACTGTGTGCTGAAACAACTGTACAAATCTGCTCAACCGCTGCCTTGGAATGTCTGCCAAGTTGTTCTCTCCTTCTCCTCCTTGTCCAGAAATCTCCCTTGCTCTTTTGCTCTCCTTCTCTCAATCTGCTCATGAAAGAATGAATGACCTTTTGCCTCCTTTTCCTCCTTTAATCTAATCCTAAGTGACTTTTGGGTAACCTCTAAAGCCAATGGCTGAAATAGATTGAGATCTATGGCAGAGATTAAATGCTCATTTAAATCTCACTTTCTATTCTTTAATTCACCACACTTTAATAAAGACCCACTTCGTCATTTATTTCCAAAGTCACTTTTCCTTTCTAATTTTACATTAACTTTATTAAAGTCACTTTAAAATTAGACTTTAGTAACTTTATCACTTAAAGACACTTTTAAATTAGGTTTAACTTTATAAAAATTATAAAGTTACTTTAGGAGAAAAATTAAATTCTTTTGGACACTTTTCCCTAGGCCAAAGATCGAAGCCTTAGGGAACCACCTGTCCTCTGGTACCAGATTTCAACACTCCCTCTTATCGAGGAAGGTGTTCCTCACCACACCCATCTTGTCTCTAAAGTAGACATGCTTGCCCCTGGTAAAGCTTTGGTAAGAATATATGCAACCTGCTCATCAGTGGGAATATACTCAAGCTTCACAGCTCCCTTCTTAACACAGCCTCTAATGAAATGATATTTGATCCCGATATGCTTTGACCTGTCATGAAATACTGGATTCTCCGTGAGTTTAATGCAACTCTGATTATCACAATAAATCACTAAAGGTCTCAACGGTTGACCAAATAAGCCAAACAACATCTTGCGAAGCCAGATGGCCTCACAACTAGCTAGACTGGCTGCCATATACTCTGCTTCCGCTGAACTCAATGCTACTAACTGTTGCTTCCGGCTGAACCATGACACTACTGCTAAACCCAACCCAAAATAGCACCCTAAAGTGCTCTTCCTATCAGAAGCACAACCTGCCCAATCAGAATCAGTATAACCTGCCAATCTCACTCCATCCCCCTGCCTGCAGTCCAGACCATAATCCATTGTCCCCTGAAAGTACCGCAAAATGTGTTTTGCAGCCACCCAGTGAACTTTCCTAGGCTCACACATAAACTGACTCATCGTGTAACTGCAAAAACAAATATCTGGTATAGTGTTGACGAAATACATCAAGGAACCAATCAGCTGCCTATACAATGTGGGATCCACCAACTCGGAATCTGAAGCATGAAGCTTCTTCCAGTTGGTAATCATCAGTGTCGACATGGGTTTACAATCCTCCATGTGGAATCTGCCAAGGATGTCCACAATATATTTTCCCTGCCCCAGGAAGAAATGCCCCTCCTACCTCACCTCCAAACCCAAAAAGTAATGCATCAAGTCGATGTCCTTCATCTCAAACTCCGCCGCAAGATCTCTCTTGCAGCGCTCTATGAGTCTCTTGGCACCTGTAATGATCAAGTCATCCACATACAGCACCAGAATGAGAGGCTCCTCACCTATCACAATATAGTAAAAGTTCGGATCTACCTCACTCTTTGTGAAACCCATCCCCTACAAATATGTATCTATCCTGGAGTACCAAGCTCTGGGAGCTTGCTTCAGGCCATAAAGGGCCTTCTTTAGTCTTCATACATGGGACTCCTTCCCATGCACCTCAAAGCCCTGTGGTTACTCAATGTATACCTCCTCATGTACGAAGCCATTGAGAAATGCAGTCTTCACATCCATCTGGTGGATCTTCCAACCCATCTCTGCCGCTATCGATATAATGGAGCGAATAGAAGTATATCGAGCCACGGGAGCGAAAGTCTCCTCATAATCAACTCCCTCTACATGGGAGAACCCTCTAGCCACAAACCTCGCTTTGAATTTCTCAATGCTGCCATCTGCAGCATGCTTTACCTTGTAAAGCCATCTGGAAGTAACCACGGATTTACCCTCAGGCCTTGGCACCACTTCCCAAACATCATTTTTCATGATAGAAGAATACTCCTCCCTGCATGGCCTCTCTCCAGACCTCCTGGCTAGCTGCCTCCTCATAGTTAGAAGGCTCAGAGTCAAGGATGCTGGTAACCATTGCCATATAGCTACAAAATCTCTCAGGTGGTCTACTCTCTCTGACTGGCCTCTTCGGCTCAGCAACAGATGTGGCATCTCTCAAGGTGTCCTGAAGCCACTTGGGCTTCCTCTTCCCTGAGCGCACTTCTCCCACTGGAGAATGAAACTCCTCATCATCATTAGGGGCCTGAACTCCTGACTGTCTATCTGTTGTCCTCCTGCCTGCACCTAAACCTATAGAAGTTGAGGTACCGTGTGAACTGTCCATCAGTGGACTCCCTAGTGAACTGCTCGGAGCACCACCCCTCTGGCTCGACAAGCCACCGCTCACTGACGAACCTGACATCCTCATAGATGTACCTCCTGATCCTCCTGATCCCTGCCCACTGGATCCCTGCGACTAACTCAACTGCTGCTGAGGGTTTGGCTGATCCAAATACTCTAACTCTCGTGACCTCCTAAAGGCCTTGTCCTCCTCGAACTTCACATCCCGCCTAAGAACAACTCTCCTCTGTGCAGGAATGTAAATCTGAAAGGCCTTTGAGGTCTCACTATAGCCCACAAAGATACCATTCTCTACGGTGGGCTCTAGTTTGGTCCTCTTCTCCTTGGGTATGTAGGAGTATGTAATGCATCCAAAGATACAAAGATGACCAATATCAGGCTTCTTCCCAGAGAAAGCCTCCTCCGGAGTCATGTGCCCCAAGGCACGATGCGGACTCCTGTTCTGTAAGTAAACAGCTGCATTGCGGGCCTATGCCCACAAGAACAATAGCAACCCCTGATCATGTAACATGGCTCTGGCAGCCCCTACGATGGATCTGTTCTTCCTCTCCGCAACCCCATTCTGTTGGGGGTTCTAAGGAACTGTGAACTCCCTCCTAATGTCTGCCTCCACACAATAATCAACAAACTCTCCAAGGGTGTACTCTCCCCCATTGTCCGACCTCAGGGACTTGATCTTCCGACCTGTCTGTGTCTCCACAAGAGCTCTAAACTCCTGA
>APFE030606611.1:85968-135310 GCA_000404065.3 Pinus taeda
CAGCTGGAGCGCCCCTGGGATACATCAACACCTGTCCTCCCCTGAACAATACCTCATATCCTCTGTCCTCCAAAGCTGAGACAGATATGAGGTTCTTCCTCATCCTTGGCACATAAAGAACATTTGTCACTTTCAAGGGAGGTTTGGACTCCCTCTGAAATGTCAGTGTCCCCACCCCGACTACTCTAACAACTCTGTCATCACCGAGTACTACCTCTATATCAGTGCCACTCTCTGAAAGCTCAGAGAAGTACTCACGAACTCCTGTCATGTGACATGAAGCCTCACTGTCCAAATACCAGATACCTGGAGATGCTCCGCTAATCGAGGGAAAAGCATGCTCCCTCTGAACCTGTGTGGCAGGTGATCCTGCACTAGAGGACTCATACGCAGTGAACCCAAACTCCCGGTCAAAACAAACTGCAAAGTCCTCAATCTCTGTTGAAGCTGCCACGCTCTGGTTCTTCCCCTTCTTCTTCTACGGACACACAACTGCATAGTGTCCCATCTTTTGACAATTCCAACACTTCACCTTGGAATAGTCCTTCTGTGTGTTACCCTGTTTACCTTTACCTTTGGCTTTGACCCCACTATTGCTTGTGGAAGCCTGCTTCTTCCCTTTGCCTTTCTTGCCTCCTTCTGACAGTGCTACATCCTCATCCTGCTCAACTGGCTTAACTGCCCCAAGCTGACCTTTCCTGATCTCTGTCTGAATGCAATCATCCCAAAACCTCTCCCATGTGGGTAGGGTCTCATGTGCACAAACCCCATCAGCAAAGCTCATCCATGAACAGGGGACGCCATTCACTGCAATCCGCACCAACTCAGTGGGTGGAATGACCTCTCCAATTGCTGCCAACTCATCTCTCACATTAGTAATCTTTGTAAGATATCCAGCTGCACTATCATTACCCATCTTAATGTTCTTCAGCTTCTCCTTCAAGACCATTTTCCGGTTCTCATTGGTACTCTGGTAGAGATTGAACAATGATGTCCACATCTCATGGGCATTGCTCTTTCCTCTTACATGAGGAATGCAATGCTCTTTGACTCTGTCTAGAATCAACCTCTTACCCTTGTTGTTCTTTTTATTATACTCAGTCAATTGAGTAACATCAGTAGGCACAACAACAGGGTTCTGTGTGGTATGCACCATGATATCTCAGACTTCTGCCTCCTCAAAGATACTCTGCATTCTCTCCTTCCAAACGTTGTAATTTGTATGCCCATCCAGCCTATCCTCCACCCTCAATCCCAATGACATCCTGTTGTCCTAAAACTGAAAACAACAATACTATATTAAAGATAAAACTCTTGTTTGTGAAAAATCAGCTTGCCGGAATTTTCTGAGTGAAAAATCAGCACGCAGTAATTTTCCTCCTTACTGTCCCAAACTGCACTTTAGCACTCAAGCTCCGATACCATGTAAAAATTTCTCATTTCCCACCCCAGTTTTCAGTTTCACCTTATTTCTCCCATATAGTTAAATGCCATTTCCCATATCCATACATTCAACAACTGAACAAAAAAAAAAAAAAATTGCTGAAAACACAAATTCTGGAAATTTTACAGAATGCTGGAAAATGCAGAAATAAAAAATCAGCAAGTACAAACAGTCATTTAACACATTTGAACACAGTGATTTTTTGTCAATGTGAACCAGTTCGAGAGCTCTTCTTGATTTCTGAAAATGTCTTTTTTACAGTGAGAAATATTCAGCAAAAATCAGCAAGCAAATTTACAACTTATCTCTTTTCTCGTGCCTCACAGCAAATTGGAAATTATAGCAAACAGGACAGCAATAAATGTTGTACGGCCTCCTCGATTTTCGTGCCCACTTTCAGCCTTAAATGTTGTTGTATGGCCTGCATTAAATGCGTTGTACATACTGCAATAAATGTGTTGTATGGACCTCGATTTGCGTGCAAAAAAACAGCAAACTGCTCCTCAATTTCTATGCAAACCACTCCTCGATTTCTGTGCAAACCGATTGTATGAATTTCTAGAAAATTGTGCCAAAATCAGCGTTTCACTGTGTGTTGAATCAGTTGTACAAATCTGCTCAACTGCTGCCTTGGAATGTGTGCCAAGTTGTTGTCTCCTTCTCCTCCTTGTTCAGAAATCTCCCTTGCTCTCTTGCTCTCCTTCTCTCAATCTGCTCACGAAAGAATGAATAACCTTTTGCCTCATTTTCCTCCTTTAATTTAATCCTAAGTGACTTTTGGATAACCTCTAAATCCAATGGCTGAAATAGATTGAGATCTATGGCTGAGATTAAATGCTCATTTAAATCTCACTTTCTATTTTTTATTCACCCCACTTTAATAAAGACCCACTTAGTCATTTATTTCCAAAGTCATTTTTCCTTTCTAATTTTACATTAACTTTATTAAAGTCACTTTAAAATTAGACTTTAGTAACTTTATCACTTAAAATCACTTTTAAATTACATTTAACTTTATAAAGATTTTAAAGTTACTTTAGGAGAAAAATTAAATTCTTTTGGACACTTTTCCCTAGGCCAAAGATCAAAGCCTTAGGTACCAAATTTCAACACCACAGAGATCTTCTTTATTGATGAGTTGCTCTTGATGGTGTGTTGATCAAATGACAAGCCTCTCTTATTTATATAGTCTTGGGGTGCAATGATTGGCCCATTATAGGGCACTCCTCAAGCCATGCTGACTTGAACTTTTCACCATTTAGCCCACTACAAATTAATAAAAAACCTTTTAAATATATTTACCAAATTGCTTGCCCAAATAAATGAGAGGAGTGCAAGATATATCAATAATAATAGTTCTTTATTCAATTTTGAATTCTCTCTTGGGGCAAGATGGTTTCTCCTTGCCCACGGGGCTTTGGATTGAGGGTGAATGGGTGTGCTGTTAAGACACTCCTTGCGATAGGTCACCAGTTCAAATCCCCCGTGGGTACTTAGGTTTGTCTAATAGATATAATAATAATAATAAAAAAAAAATTGGTTTCTCCTTGTGGTAATTGGATTTTCCTTGGGGAAAATCATCCCAAACCAGCCCCAAATTTCAACATAAAATACCAGTGATTTTAATTTTCAGTAATTTAGAGTTATTTTGCTAAATAAATAAATTGTTGGGAAAAAAAATAATTGACGTGAAAATCTAAATCTGGGCTGGTTATTTGGAAATTTAACAGAAATATATACAATAAACTCACTGTTGCCAAGTTTTTCTAATTTACTATATTTCAATGTATATCCTTTCACAATGTCAAGTTTTATGTTTTCTATCAAGAAAGAAAGAAATGGCCATTACTATCACTTCGTTATTCCAACTAAAGCATCATAACTGGGAAGAAAAAGTATTGTTAAAGTCACATTACCTGATAAGTGAGGCTCTTGCCGCCACCAGTGGGCATCAAAACAAAAACATCATGGCCACTCATGGTTGCATTGATTACTTCTCTTTGATTTGGGCGAAATGAATGATTACCAAAAACTTTTCTATTGTTGACCTGAGCGAAGTTATAAGCTTTTATAATGTTAGCAAATATGTTCTTACATAGTAAGCTCTCACATCAAATGAAAATTTAGCAAATGATTGGTAATCAAGTATACCTCTAGTTCTCGGGTCCACGGAAAGTCTCGACTACTCCACCTCTTATCACTAGATCCTTCTGTGTAATTCACTTCAGTGAACCTGGGTACAAATGGTTCCCTTTCTGTCTGATGTACACGGTTGCTTTGATTGTCAAGAAAATCATGTGAAGTACATGGAGAAGGAGTCCTAAAGCACCCTGTGCTTTCTCCAAAATTTTGATTACAGTTATTCAAATTGGATTCAAACCTTTGTCCACCAAAGTTTGGAACATTGGCATTTTGACATGCATAAGGAGAACTAAAGATATTCCCAGTGCTCGTCCCTCCACCACCATTTGTCTGCCTCATAAATGTGGTTGCAGAAAAGCAACTTGCAGGGGCTGCAGATGCCATAAGATGTGACCGGCGCCTCTCTTCATCTGAAAGCGGGTACTGAAGTTGCTGTTCTAGGTATTGAACTTTTTTATTCAGCTGTAACCTGACTATTCACAAAGGGATAAAGATGGCACTAAGTAGAACAAATACTACATGCTTCAAATAATATAACAAACAAAATACCTTGAAAACAAATAATAAATGAACCCTAAAGTTTACACTGTTGACAAACCGTTCTAGACGAAGCTTTTCAGATTGTTGAGGGCTTAGTTCAGCAGCATTATCAAGCAACTCATTAGATATTGAGATAAGTCCATCTTTCATCTCCCGTAAATGTACTGCTGCTTCTGCACAGAGAGTTACCTGCAGCTTGGACATCAAGATAAGTTTCACGTACTAACAAGAACAACCTGAAGTAACCAAGGAAAATTTGACTCACTAAAAATAGGAAAGCTACCTGCACACCATGACTGCAAATATAATTGTGATCATCTTGTATTGGATTGCTTGAACCATGCACACTAGTTTCCATAAAATGTGACTGTTTTCTAGTATCAGCAGGAGTGCCACTAGGGACTCTGCTTGGAAATTTCAAAACTGGAGTCTTCTGTGTAGAGCTTGACTGATAGTGCATGGAAACAATCTGATCAATATCAATGTTCTGTAGTTAAACAAAACAAAGAACAGTTAAAACGCCATGGTTTACATAGGTACAATGCAGAAAAGCCAATAGTTCTACAACACCAACCAAAGAGTGCATGTAGCATATGCAAGGATTACAACAACCTGCAAGATATCATCATCATCTCCTAGTTCTATGAATGTCTGCTCTATCTCAGCTGAGCTTTGCCTGCCCGATACACTCTGATAGCTAGAGGCCACTTGCTTGTGACAGGAGGTAGAAGCAACATTTGCTGTCACTTCTTGTGATGTGCACCTCCTTTCTTTATGCAACAGAAAATTAAAGCTTGGACCATTCATGGAACTCATTTCTGTTCCTTGCATGGAGTTGCTCACATGAGTCACAGAACCTTCACCTGGCAAGGTTTGTAAAACATGAACATCTCGGAAAGTTTGACCTTTGGCATTATATCTACTCATAGTAAAATCATTTCTATCTTGTGCAAATTTTGATTGAATGTCTTTCTCTGATTGACACTTGGCAATATTTTTAGTGCAGGAGGAAAACTTTTCGAAAGGTTTGCATTCTGCTTCATTATGATTGTCAACTGGTGCAGTAACCCCAGGCCTTAGATACTCCTTGAAACCACTAAGAGATGTTGACAGAGTCTTCAGGGCCTGCCAAAAAAGAAACAAATATCATTAATATCATCAAAGGCAAGGTTGCCAAAGCACAGAGCAGAGTGGAAGCATCATTTTCTAAAAAAACCTCAGGAGCATTGCACGAGCAACATTTTCCGAAAAACCTTAGCACCGGAGTGTCGGGGGCATGTCCGTTGTGTGTGTGTGTGTGTGTGTGTGTGTGTGCGAGAGAGAGAGATTATATTGCATTTATATTTAAAAAAACATGCAGAATGGCAAATTAGTTGCAGAATATATGAGAACGTGCATGTTTGTACATTAATGAAAATAGAAATGGCATCCATAGTACATTAATGATATATAATTCAAGCATGAACCATCTACAATCTAGATTCTAGCAACTATAAAAGAGCATACAATTTTTTAAGCCACATAAAAGAAAGTAGGCAATTAATTTAAGGAATGAAATAGATTAACTAGCAACTATGACGACACTTCTCAAATTATGGGTAGCATAGAAATATTAGCATGCATATGATAGCTACATATGCATGCATCGCATGCACTGCAATAGTATATATACTAACTTATTATCAAAAAAAAATCCAATTAAAGGACGAAAGAATTAATTATTGAAAAATAATAGATGAATAACTAACTCAAAATATATATGTTAATACATTCAGTAAGGTACTTAATGCATGTACCACCATCATAATATATATAAGTTTATAACCATACAACGTAAAGGATAAAGGCAATATGTTATACAAATAACAAGAGAAATAAATATTATATATATATTAATTATTATTACAAAGTAAAAATAAATAAAAATTATAATAATAATAATATTTATTATGCCAAGAAAGTGGGAAATGAAAATATACATATACTATATCTGAAAGTATTTATAACATACGGTATACACTAAAAGATGTTGATGTAAACAAAAAACCAAGATATTAGCAAATAATGGATTATAATAGCTCAAGCTAGTGCATTTAAAAAAAAAACCTTGAATACGTGTAAATATTTCTACATACCTGGTTGTCGTTGCTAAAGCCAAGTCCACGAATACCAGAGGCAAGGGGATCAATGACCGCCTAAGAACACCTTAAAAGGCCATTTCACATCAGTGTCAAGGGGGAGAGAAAAATGAGGAATCTTAACAAGGAGCACAAAAGGAGAATTTTGAGGGTGGAATTCACTGAGAAATCAACATTTGAGCACTGTTTTGGGGGTTTTGGGCACGGGGGGCAGAATTCTTCAATTCCAAAGTCTTCTGGATCTAAGAACCGAAGAGGTTGATCTCAGATAGATAAGGTGGATTCAGTCAGTTTGCCAACAAGAGCAAACTCAAAGAAATGTCAACCTGGGATCAACTTCAAACGAGATATCCAGGTATGTATCTGCAACTAAATTGGTAATTCTGTGTTGAATTTGATTGTCTAGTTGTTTGTGAAAATTTAGGCATTGCGGCAACCATCAACAATAACATGACCAAATAGTTATGTTCACAAAATGGGCAATACACCAAAGTATGAAGACTAAAAAGGCCAACCACTCCGAAAAATAAACTTGGCTAGTTGTTAAACAACTCTTTACGAGAGAAGTGTACACCAATTGTGAAAGCACCCATGTTGCCAAATGCCATAGTTGTGGCCTGGCATCACCATCCATGTTCCACCATTCCTTGACAAGCAATGTTCCACAATCGCTTATATAAAAATCCCCATCATTAGTATCATTCTTTATGATTTACCTCTTGACTATCCTTTGCCTCTACCTCAATCCTCTAGGGACATCAGTGAACACCACCCAATTTTGATGGAACTACCTAATCCAAACCTTAAAATATGGTTGAAAAAGCTTAACATGCCTGGTCAATAGTGATATTCCCACTTAGCGATATTGCTAAGGGGAAATATCAATTTTGTCATTTTTGTCATATTTCGGACTAATACTTAGGAAAAGTGGGTTAGGGGACCCCACTCGGAGTTTTGAGCTAGGACCAACATAGGAGAAAAGGAGAAAATCGAATGGCTAGTGGATGATGAGAGCCACCCCCAAAAGGGAATACGCTCTCCTCTTGGCAATACGCACACTTGGAGGGAAAAGTAAGGAAATCGATGGATGGGTCCCACATGGGGGAAATTGGAGGCCGTATGAAAAAATAGGAGGCACTCATTCTTGGGCATCTTTGACCATTTGAACATTCACCCTTGACTAGCACGCTTGAGCTTAGAGCCAATTCTGCATGTGTTGTTGAGCACACAAGATTTTCAGGCAAGAATCTCACCCTACCTTCGATGGACTTAGAGTACCAGCCCTGGGAGGTGTTTGCATCCTTTCAAACCTATCCAGGGAGTTTATCCAATGAATTTGTGGAGCTAGAGAGTAGGTGGGACACAGAAGAGGAATACAATGCTCTTGGAGGAGTCCACTGAAAAGCATGGATTTTGTTGGGCTTTCAGGGACAGCCTAAGGCCTTCATTTGTTGCGGATTTGGAGTACATTCAGGGCCAAAATTCGTGGGAGCTTGCATAGATCTAACCATTCCTACAGGAACTGCATGGGCATGCGCAGTAGTACTTTTGTGCCACATGTGGGAGCTGGGGAAGAGAAGGATTGAGGTTTTTAGCTTGTGGGACCATTCTTGGAGGGGCATTTGTTGAGTATTGCAGCCATTTTGGGGACCTTCAGCATTGACATTTACAAGTGGGTCAAAATACCCAGCAGATAGTGGAGTGAGGGGAAATTGGGCCAAAATTCTCGAGTCAACCTTTGGCCAAACCCTTTTTGGGTTTTTTGTGCGTTATTGGAGGAGAGATCATGGTTAATTTCTCGAAATTTTCTAAGCAACAGAAACAAGTCAAATCAAACATTCTTCATAGCCAACGATTCAGTTTTCTGGGGGATCAACGCAGAGCCATAGAGGGGACAGCTACGCAGCAAGTAGGGCACTTGCTTTCATCACTTGGGCAAGTTCAAGTGCACACTTTACAAACACCTATTGTAGCCCAATACTTTTATAATAAAAAGGCTCAAAGCATCACAGTTTTTGGCTTATTTCATGGTGTTCAATTAGTGTGTTATTTTGTGGATATTTTTGCTATGCATGCTTTGTTATCACTGTAAAACATCCTTAGGGATATTAGAGTGGTATCAGAGTTCATAGTCTTGGCTCAGTCTATGGGAGCAACTTAGTCTACGACAACAGAGGATAAGCACAACGTCACTTACAGGAGGCACAGGTATAGAAGCAAGGAAAGGCAACTACAAATCACTAATGATCCAGTGAGCATTGAACTGCAGGTTGAGAGGCCATACATGGGGGATAATGGGGGAGACAAGTTGAGAAAGGAAGAGGAGTTTGCCCAACATCTTCTGAAGGCCATCAACGATCTATATAAGGGCATTTATGAGTTGCGACAGCAAAATTGCAGTAACAACAAGGGAAAAGGGATTCAGGGGGAAATTGATTTGTGTGCAGGCTCAGGCACATCACAGCATCAGGCAGCAAATCCACCAAACACTCAACTTATTCCCAACACACCGCCAAGGTCTACCATCCCCACATTTCTAGCATCTTGTGCTGGAGGGATCCAAGGGCAAGAGGAGATGCCCGTGGGGGACTATTTCGTTGAGTATCAATCCTATGCGCCTGATTTCAGAGAGGCCATCACATTCAAGGACTTCTACTAGCTTAAGGGTAACAATAGGAGGATGGGGCAGAGCGGAAGAGGCTACACACATGGCACAAACCTACAGTGTACGATGGGGAGACTATTCCTCCCAACATTTGATGGCTCACCCAAGACCTCAGTCGGGGCATGGGTTGAGAAGTTAGATGTTCACTTCCAAGCTTCAGCTATACCAGATGACAGAGACGGAGGCAATCAAAATTGCCACATTGCACTTAAAGGGGGAAGCCCGTGATTGGTGGTTCCAGGGGTTAACCACCATGGGACATGCACGAGTCACAGCCTATGAGGATTTCACTCAGAGGGTATTGGAGCGTTTTGAGAGGAGAGATCCAAAGGAGCATTTTGGAAAGCTGATACGACTCAAGCAGACGGGGAGTGTTGAGGCATATATCTCCAAGTTTCTAAGATTGTCAGTGATAGTGCTCAATTTATAAGAGGCTAGGAGGGTTTTCACGTTCTTGAAGGGGCTGACAAAGTTGTTAAGGGGTTTCATAAGGTCTAGCATGCCCACCACTTTACAGGACGCAGTTGGTAGAGCCTGGGACATGTAAGACGCTCTACCCAGTGCCAAAATGCAAATACCGCCCAAACCAGTGTTCCAGCAAAGGGGGAGAGACACTAGGGCTCGACCACCGAGAGCCAACCAGGGATGTGGACAGTTGGATGAGGAGACCCAAAGAGACCTCCAGGGGAGGAAGCTATGCTTCACCTGTCAGGAACCTTCGGCACCAAGCCATAGATGCACAGCAGGCAAGGCCCATTACATTGAGGTCTTCTATGACAGTGACCAGGAGGACAACATAGAGTTGGAGGTAGGCGAGGATGACAGCGTGACACATGTGGAGAGGGGACCACCACCACCAACACCACCAGGGTGAGCTCCGTCCACACCAACAAGAGGGGTCCTTGCGTCCTTACGTGGGTTACCCAAATTTTTTACGTTGAGGATCAAGGGTATCATGCAGGGACAGCGTATCTCAATTTTGGTGGACAATGGCGCCACTCACAATTTCATGATGCACAGATGGTTCAAAGGACGAGTATCGCGACCGAGGAGTTTGAGGGATTCTCAATCCTTATGTCGAGGGACAGGACCATGCAGTGAACGCGATGCGTTCCCGCTTTGACAGTGACCATGGAGAACTATGCCGTGACAGATCATTTCCTTGTGGTGGATGTACTAGACACCAATGTGGTTATGTGTGTGCAGTGGCTCTATTCTCTTGGTCGAGTCACTACTGATTGGAGGAAGTTGAAGATGGAGTTTACAGGGCCAAATGGAAAATAAGTTCTTCTTCGAGGCATGCATTATTACCCACCACACACAGTCTTAGCTCACAAGATGGAAGCTTACCTGAGGCATGGTGACATTGAGTGGGCAATGGACTTAAGGATTTCTGAGGCTTGGGGTCAACCCAAGCCACCGCACCTTGACATACAGGTCATCCTAGATAAGTACCAAGTAGTGTTTGGGGACATACCACCAGGTCAGCGACCTGAAAGGGGGTTTAAGCACACGATTAAGCTAGAGTCGGGGGTACGAGTCATTATTACCACTCCATAGAGACATCCCAAGGCCTATAGGGATGAGATTGAGCAATCCAATCAAGAGCTACTGGCACTTGGGCACATTACACCTAGCTCTAGCCCCTTCACTTCATTAGTTGTCCTGGTGAAGAAGAAGGATGGGACATTACGCAGGTGCATAGATTATCAGGCACTCAACAAAAAGCTCTGAAGAACCACTCCCCTATTCCATGCGTAGATGAGTTGATGGATGAGCTAAGAGGAGCCAAGTACTTCTCCAAGATAGGCTTGCGTTCGAGGTACCACCAAATCCGAGTGAGGGATCAATACATCCCCAAGACAACCTTCAGAAGTCACTATGTGTTGAATTTCCACAATCTTGGATCTAGGATGTGAAAATTCCTAGTCCAAGGAACCCCTCCTGCAACAAAACTGAATTTACTTCTCCTACTTGATTTTAATATACGTTATCAAGTTATTTTTTGAATATTGAAGTAAATTACTTCTGAAGCCTACACTACTTTAAATTTGATTACATGAAACAAAAAATTGAGCAAAGAACAAGATACATAGGACACAATTATTTTTGGACAAAATAGTCCCTAGAAAAGCGCAATGTGGGAAAACCGGTGCGGGAACTCTGAAGGTTTTATATTATTAAGCAGTAATTCTCAATACAAGGTTGGACACCCTCCCGACAATCCAGTGACAGAGAAAATATAATTGCAAAAAAACTGAGTGAGTTTTATCTCACTTCACCCGGCAGATTCCAACTGATCCGGCAACAAAACTGGCTAACCCAACTATCTTTGTGTTGGCCTTGCGTAGGCTCTGCGTCAGCTCTACGTTGTCTCTTCTGCCTCCTGCGTCAACATTCTTGGTTGTTCTGACAATTCCCCGACAGTACTAGCTTCCTTCTTATACTTTTCTCGTTGAGACTTCAACGACTGAGATTAAGTCTCTAATCAACGGCTAAGATTAAAACTTGACTTGATACACCTTGATCATTCTCACCCATATTCTGATTAATACCCATTAATATTTCAATTTTCCTAAGTTCAGACTTAGGAACCCCATTGAAAATATTAATTATTTTATTAAAATACAATCCGCATGGAATTTCACCAAACGATTTATGGGTTGTTTAGAACTCATGTGCCTTAGCCTGTCCACTAATTTTCATGGCTAGAACACATTTGATGCTACCAAAAACTAACACTCCCTCTTAGCGAGGAAAGTGCTCTAGCAACAATATCCAACTACATGCTGCTCTGTTTTTGAAGCATCTCCTTTTTCGCACTGTTGTTGTTGTTATTGTACTGCTGCCCATGACACTGCCACTGTTGCATCTATACTACAGCTCCCTCTGCATTTTCTACTAACATTGCCACTGCTAGCTCTGCACTGCGTCATTTTTCAATTACTGCTACTCAGCAAAAGAAAAGCATCCGAAATTTGTGAACTTATTGTGTTCAGCATAATACCATGTGAATGTTGGAATCTGACTACTACTAGTCTCTGACCCTCTGAATCTACTGTGCTACTACTGACTTCTGCACTATGCCAACCTTGCTCTATGTTGATCAATCTCTAGTCTTAGCTACCGTATCTGTCTCTCCAACCAACCCACTGCATCATCTAACACTAAGTTCATCACGCTACTATTGAATCCTGAGCTCCCGTAGCAAGGCATTGATCCAAGAGGTGGACTCCTTAAGGATCCTTCCCACATGCAATCCTCCCGACTACAGCTCAATAACACCCCATTTCCCTCTTGGAGATGTGCAAGCACTCATGGCAAACTCATCTTCGTCAATTTTTGTTGGAGCAACCTCGGGATCATGTTTCTCATCCTTATCCTTTGGCTTCAAGGGACATTGGGATGCAAAGTGGCCCATCTCACCACATCTGAAACATTTCACCTTCGAAATGTCCTTCTTCCGCTTCTGCTTTTGTTGTCCCTTTGACCTTAGAGTTGCGTTCACCTCCTCCTCCTTGGTCTTCGTGCCACTCCCACTACTGTAATTGAGGTTGACCTTAACTAAGTCCCTCCTTAATTCTTCATGTTGAAGAGCTGCCCACATCTCCTCCCATGAAAGTAGACTTTTCCTACCCAATCTAATTTGGAAGAATTGCCATTCATTTGAGACTCCATTCAGAGCCATCCTTACCATCGCAGTAGACTGAGGAGTAGACCCCACTGCAACAAGCTGGTCTCTGGTGTCCTAAAGACGTTGAAGATAGGAGTTAACCCCTTCTCCCTTTTGCATCAATGTTCATTGCAACTTTTGTTCTAGGTACATCTTTCATTGTTCGAAAGAACCTTCATATAGTGAAGACAAAGCTTCCCACATTTCTCGAGTTGTATCTTTGCCCTGCAAATGTGAGACCACATGATCTCGAACACCATCAAGTATGAGCCTCTTCGTCTTCCCCTGCTCGGCCTTGTACTTCTTCTTTTGATCATTGTCAACGAGAACAGCCACAATACTCTTGACGTAAGCTTCGAGATCGTATTCCTCCGAACAACTAAGATTTTTGTCTTCCATATGACATAGTTGGAAGCTCCTTCCAACTAACTAACTCCTCTAATCACTAACTCCCAAACTGTCTAACTAACTCCTTTAATCATTGCTCAGCACTGCTGCCCGGCAAGTGAGAAATTCGAACTTTTGACGAGAAAATTTCTCTAAGGAGAAAATTCCCCTTCTATGTGTCTTCACTCTTTTACGACAAATTTCTACCCCAACAGAAATTGTGCCCTTCAAGCATTGCGTTGAGGCTCTGCGTCACTGCCTCTGCCTCTGCAAACTCAAAAACTAGAAATCATACCTCTTTGTCGATTCTCTCAGAGAGAGATTTACTCGGATTCTCTGCTTGCCGGCAAGGACTACGTAATCCCTTCAAGGGGATTCGAATTGCTGCCAAATACAACTATTGGCCTCTCTGCTCAACGTTGGATCTTCTCTTCTTGTTTCAAAATCAATGCTCTGATACCATGCGATAATTACTAGTCCAAGGAACCCCCACTGCAACAAAACAGAATTTATTTCTCCTACTTGATTTTAATATACATTATCAAGTTATTTTCTTAATACTGAAGTAAATTACTTCAACATCCTACACTACTTTAAATTTGATAACATGAAACAAAAAACTGAGCAAAGAACAAGATATAGAACACAATTGTTTTTGGACAAAATAGTTCCCGGAAAAAAACCCAAAGCAGGAAAATTGGTGCAGCGGATCCGAGGGTTTCCTATTATTAAGCAGTAATTCTGAATACAATATTTGATGCCCTCCCGACAATCCAATGGGAGAGAAAATATAATGGCGGAAAACTAAGTGAGTTTTACCTCACTTCACCCGATAGGTTGATCCGGCAGCAAAACTGGCTAACCCCAACTATCTCTATGTTGGCCATGCATCTGCATTGCAGGCCTTGCGTCAACTCTATATTGTGTCTTTTCCCTCCTGCGTCAACATTCCTGGTTGTTCCAACAGTTCCAACTTTCTGTGTGAGGGCAGCTTTTGCTTCTGCGTTGTCCCTTCTACCTCTGCGTCAGAGGCCTAAATGGGCCCAAATTGGCCCAACGTCAGTCCTCCTAGCTGTTGCGCTGCCTCCACTAGTGTCTCTCTGCCTCTCTGTCAAGTATTCTCGAACTATCCCTGCCCCTCTACTGCAAATTGATCACTCAGTTTGAATTCTCAGCTTCCTAGCCCCAGAAATCGAACTCCAAATCAATTTGTTCTCTCTGTGTGTGTTTCTAAATGAACCCCAAGCCTCCTTATACATTTCTCGTTGAGACTTCAACAACCGATATTAAGTCTCTAATCAACGACTAAGATTAAAACTTGACATGATCTGCCTTCTAGATCATTCTCACTCATATTTTGATTAAGACCCATCAATATTTTAAATTTCCTAACTTTAGACTTAGGAACCCAATTAAAAATATTAATTATTCTAATAAAATACAATCCGCGTGGAATTTCACCAAATGATTTTTGGGTTGTTTCGAACTCATGTGTCTTAGCCTCTCCACGAATTTTCATCACTAGAGCACATCTCATGCTACCAAAAACTAACATGATAGAATCTTAGAATCTCTGACTCTACCAACCAAGAATCTCAACAAAACTACTTTGCACAGTGGAACAATATAAAGCAGTAAATCACACATGCACAAGTATAGACAACTTTTTACAAAATATTATACAAATATGTACAACAACCCAATCTTCGTTATATTAAACCAAGTAATACAACAGTCTAGGGCTCCCATACAACGGATACAAGACACAATGACAATCTCTATGCAATATTTATGTCATATCTCGTCTTGTCAGTCCCTCGCTTCTGTTTTTCTCTCTAGTGCCCCTTAGCCAATCAAGAGACAACACATAGAGTCTCCAGGAGGGCTGCCACCTATCACTATTGCAAGTCACTTCTGCTATAGTGAACACGTGTTGATCCAATCTACTCTTCTACGTTGGCCAACACCTGAGCTCCACTCTGCCAATCTAGTAGTCATTTTCGTCCATATTAGGCTCAAATATTCACCCAACCTTTGGCTATCAATCTCACTTTAAGACTAATTGTCAAGGGCTACTTTGGGCCATCAACACGCAGCCTCGCACCAGTCTAATGATGCCCAATCCACTCACTATAAGAGTTACTCCTAAGAAAGGCTTCTAACCCTTCAAGTCAACCTTTCTAATTGGCTCCCATAGGTTGCATATAAATCTCATCCAAACTAATCTAAACATAGATCCAACGCAAGGCAAAGACTCAGTGAAACATACCTTTTGATTGTTGTTCCAAACTAAAGTGAATTGTTGTTGATGAGGCTACTTGGTTAGGGCTTCTCACAGCCACCCGTGAGCCCAATATTCCACCTCCTATTTGCCTCCCACAGTTATGGCATACATTCATGTCCTTGTTGTTGACTTACGCTGGAATGTAGGGCTAAAACCAGCCCTTGTACATACCCAACAACCCACTGTTTGGGGCTCGGCCTACTTGCAATAACTCTAGTGTGATCCGCTGCCCAAACAATGATGAATCATGCCACAAACACCCTCATAAACCGCCCAGAAATTGCTCTGCAATGCAGCCTCCTTGTTGGCTAACTCACACTTCAAGACAGTCTTCGGAGAGGCCCTACCCTCCCCTCTTCGCTGAAGTAACCGTATTCCGCAGCCGAAAAACAAAGATCATTTTCTTCCTTGAACGAACTACTCCACTCATTCTTCGTTGCCTTTGTTGAACAAGATGGGTGTGTTCAATTGAACTCTCCTCACCTCCTTTTTCTACACTAAAGAAGGGATTCATTTGGACATCCACATGCACTTGTCAATATGTCAACAAGTCTTCCTCCACTAAGACAACTTGTGCAACACCCAACAGTGACATTCAAAAATTCATAACTCATTATCTAGAGCTTTGATTTAAATGTTTTGAGTGATGTTTGAAGCACTGGATTCGCCACACCATCCTCTATCACCTCAAATTTTCTCATGCTCAAATGCCTCATGGTTTTCGCCCAACTCCTTTGGGTGCAAAACCCCTACCTTGGGTTCCAAGCCCACAAGTGACTCTTGTGGTGCTTCACCCTCCAAACCCTTAACCCTAGGGCTTGGAGTACCTACCAAGCCACTCAAAAATCAACACTATGGGCACTTCGAGTTTCTAGTTATGCCTTTCAAGCTAACCAATGCACCGATCACTTTCCAATCCTACATGAACGATGTGTTCCGCAGGCAGTTGCGGAAGTTTGTACTGGTATTTTTTGATGACATTTTGATGTATAGCAGGACTTGGGAGGAGTAATTACAACAGCACTTGGAGATGGTGTTGTGTATTTTATAGGAGCAACACTTCTACGCCAAGTTGCCCAAGTGTGAGTTCAAGACAAAGACACTCTATTTGGGGCATATTATTAGGGATCATGGCGTGAGGGTGCATGAGGAAAAGATTAGGGCCATCTGGGATTAGCCAGTACCCCGGAATGTGACTGAGTTAAGGGGCTTCATGGTCATGTGAACCTATTACAAGAAGTTTTTAAAGGGCTTCTCACAATTAGCATCTCCCCTCATGGATTTGACTAAGGAGACTTTTACGTGGACAAAGAGGGCACATGCAGCGTTTGAACACCTCAAGGAGGTCATGAGCAATTGTCTGGTGTTAGCCCTACACAATTTCACTCGGCCTTTCACCTTGGAGTGTGATGCATCGAGTGAAGTTGTTGGTTCTGTGTTGTCACAAGATGGCCATCCCATTGCTTTTGAGAGTCGGAAACTCCTGCATGAGAAGTCGTATTCCATCTACGACAAGGAGATGTTGGCCATTGTGCATGCATTGACCAAATTCTGGCAGTACTTAATGGGAAATAGGTTTAGAGTGAAGACTAACCACAACAGTCTTCACCATTTTCTGGGGCAGAACGACCTTAATGGCAAGCAATAAATGTGGGTCAATAAAGTCCAAGCCTACCATTTTAATATCGATTATATCAAGGGCAGATGCCCTATCCAAGAGGCCCGGAACACTTTCCCTAATGAGCATTTGTCATGATTGGAAATGCACAATTGTTGGTGGAGTACTCCAAGTATCGTCAAGCGTGTGAGATATTGGAAGGCACTTATGGGGATAAGCGCTCGCGCATGATGGCAGATGTTATTAAGAATAAGAGGCACATCTATTTGATTCTCGGTTGGTCTCATGATGTTAATGAGACAAGAGGCAACTGGGATTCTAACCCCTTCACAAGGTTCCTCCAAGAACTAGGGTTGTATGAGAGCAAGCATAGCTGGTCGCAGAGCCCACATTACTTTTTTCCCTTCTAACTAGTTCACTTCGGAAGTGAGTGCATCCAGTTCATCCAGTTTGAAAAGGACTTTCCATGCGACCCTCATGTGCTTCAAATCTATCCCAAGTGCAAAATATTTTCTTGCATGTTTCCTGCCCCTTCTACACATCATTTGGCAATTCTCTTTGAAGAATGGCATACATCCCTCTTGAAAAAGGTTTGTTGTTCAGTCTTGTTTTCTTGTCTATATGGCAATCCATGGAGGTACTATTGTGCTTGTTCATGAAGCGTTCTAAAATTTACATTATTTAGTGGCATATACAAGGTTATGGTGAAAATACAATAGTATTGTCATATACGGCAGTTATGGATCCAATGACAATTTTGCTCTCATAGCAATAGTATATACATACAACCAAATCTAATTTTGGAAAGACAATTATAACACTTCACTAGTACTCCCAAAATCGCGTACTAGCAATACAATGTATGACACCGATATAACCAACTCCTACAACAATAGTAATGCATACTGTAGATTCAAAATAATGTATCTTGACAACAAAACAATGAATCCATGCACAATTCCAATTATATAGATTTGCAGTTGTAATTTCAATTATGTTTAAGAGGATCTTGGTTTATGCCTAATGTGCAGTCTCCAACCAGTAGATAACAACTCTATTCAATAAAGACTTGTTCCTCCTTTTGCCTTTATATCTCCAACTCTACGCTCGGGTGGTTGGAATTGGGCCTTGTTGACCACTCTATGTCAACTACCCCATAGCTATACATCTTTTTGCGCATGGACTTCCATCATGTTCGAGCACTCAGATGATCCACAAATTCATCATTATCAGCGATATGTACACTCGAGCATTGTAAACCCATTCTGCATTTTGTAATGTACATGATACTATTAAGACAAATGTATGTAACAACCTAGGTAAATTTATTTTTCTAATGACAATTTCTATCCTAGGAGGTTTTTAGTCTCACCAATTCATGTATGTTTCTAAACACGGATGATCGGCAGAGTTTTTCCCTCCAACCTCACCCCAAAGCTAGGGTGGATTTTTTCGTCAAGATTTTAAATGAGCCCTAGTGTTATTTATCGAGTCTCTGTAAAAGTGATTTGGGAATAATTCTAACTATATGGTTAGATTATTTTATTACAAGTCACTTAGTCTACTAGATCATATTTTGTGTCATAGAAATGGGTAATTATTGAGGGTCTATAACGAACGAGTGTTCCCCCTTCATGGGTTAGAAATGTAATAGTTCATGTAAAAAATATTTAGTGCATAGACCTATCCATCCTTCCAAGCAAGATGTTATCAAAGTCGAAATCGATAAGCTCAAGCAAGCTGGTTTCATTTACCACATTGAATACACCACATGGGTGTCCAATCCTGTTCCCGTTCTTAAGAAACAAGGCAACATTTGTGTCTGCATAGACTTTCGTGATCTACACAAAGCTTGTCCCAAAGACAATTTCCCCACACCATTCATCGACCAAATCATTGACGAGTGTGCGGGACATGAGGTCCTTCATTTATGGATGGATTCTCGTGGTACAATCAAATCTGTATCCGCTTTGCCAATCAACTTAAAACAACCTTTACTAGTCCATGGGGAACCTTTGCTTTTAAGGTCATTCCCTTCAATTTAAAGAATGTTAGGGCCACTTTTCAGCATGCCACGTCCTATTACTTTCATGACTTAGGTCACATTATCCTTGCGTATCCATACAATCTCACCGCCCATTCCAAGCTTTGATCGCAACACCTTAATGATTTACCTATCATCTTCCTTTGATGTCACAAGTATAACATTCGCCCCAATCCCCTTAAGTGGGTCTTTTATGTTCCTGTTGACCAGCTTTTAGGCTTCATTGTGTCCAAAGATGGTATCACCCTTGACCCTCTCAAAGATAAAGCCATTCTTGAACTTCCTCCTCCTCACACTCTTCGCCACTTACAAAGCCTCCAAGGCAAAGCCAACTTTCTTCATCGGTTCGTTCATGACTATGCCACCACTGCTCATGGGTTTCTTAGACTCCTTCGATCTAACATTCCATTTGTTTGGGATGATCAAGCTCAACAATCTTTCGATGCCCTCAAATGTGCTCTCACATTTGCTCCCTTGATTAGCCCACCTAACTTTGAGAGGGGTTTCACCTTGTATATCTTAGCTTCCACCATTCAGTTGTCAAAGTCTTAATACAAGAAGATGAAACTAGAAATGAGTGTCATCTATTATGTCAATAAGAACCTTAATGGTCCCACTGTGTCTTATTCCCATGAAGAAAAGTTAGCATTGGTTGTTGCATTCTATGTTCAAAAATTGTGTCATTGTATTGTACCACCATGGTCGTGACTAATTCCAACCCCATGGCCTTCTTGTTGAGTCAGCGTACCATCAAAGGGAAGTATGCCCATTAGATTGTTATCCTCCAAGAATTCGATTTGGAATTTGTCACCCCTAAGAGAAAGAAAGGTGTAGCCCTAGTTGAATTCATTTACGAATTTCCTACAAGTGCCCCAAATCCACCAGTAAATGATGACCTTCCAAATGAACACTTGTTAGTTATAACCTCAGATGATCCTTTGTATGGCAACATCCTCACCTATTTATGAACAAAGAAATTCACCCCTCATCTCAATTCTAGTGATCAATTGTGTATTCGATATCAAGCCCCTTGTTATCTCCTCATCAGCAACAATCTTTATCGTCATGGTGTCAACATTGTCCTTTGTTGTTGTCCTGTTGACCCTGCCGCCCGCACCTACCTACGAGTCAGTGAGAAAAGCCTTCAACCCCACAAGGTGTGGTTGGTGGCAGGGAACTCAGAGAAGGGCTGTCACACTAATCCCAACTCTCTCCGTTTTAGCTATCTCCTAGGTTAGCTAAGGGGGGTGGTCCCTAATGAAAAGCTAAGCTATAAACAAAGTTGCGAGTTTCTAGGAGAATTGTTAGAGTTAAGTAGATTATTTGTCTAAGATCTATAAGCAAAACCTGATATGAGCAATAGCCATTAACATATGAGATAAGCATGAAACACATAAACAACCAGTGCCTTTCAAAGCGTTGCTCTTTAATAAATGAAAATTTTTTATTGTATTTTTTATTTGCTTAGAATGAAGTCAAATGCTTTCAAATGAAAGAAGAAAATATGTGATAATTTTTCAAGACAGAAAATAAGCAAAGGGCTCAGGAAACCCCCTCTTAAATAAATCTTTTGATGTCTTATGAGATTGCTGGCTTGAACAACTTGTGGGACCTTTGATATCCTTGGAGGTGACTATTCCAACCGAAGAAGTCCTCACACTCCAATAGAGTTGGCAACCTATCCCTTGAAAACACAAAAATGCTTGCAAACCAATTGTTAGTGCAAAAGAGACTTGGCATATAGAGACCAAGTTGAGCTTGTCATTCAACCGAGAATGATAAGCTACAACAAGTGTACAAAATATACCAAGCCCAAAGGAGATTTGAGATAGCTGCAAATCTCTCCTCCCTAGACAATAATGCCCTCAGGCAAATGCACAAAGAAAACAACTAGATAGCAAATATGAAATCAAATGAATATCAAACGACACAGGTATACCTCATCAACCAAAGCATGCGCCACAAAAGAAGCCAATAACCCCAAAGACTTTTATTTATTTATGTGAAAGGTAAGTACACAATCCAACAGAGCTTCCGCAAGCCCAACAGCTCGTTCTATCATGATACAATAAGAGCCCAAGGCTCATATAAATAAGAAAATGGGAGATGATCCCAAGGCAAATTCCAATGACAAGTGGCAATCAGGTGGAGATCTCAATGCTTCAATGCATTTCCAAGTGGCTGCTTGACTGCCCATCGAATATCCTCTAAACTGCTGTTGTTGTTATTAAAATCTGCGTATTGACTGGCTTCATTGCTGGAGATAACTGCTCTTTAGACTGTTGTTGACTGAACATGTGTTTGTTGTTTTACCTGCGTTAAATGCTGCTCTAACTGCCTGCCTAAACAGCGGTTTGACTGCCAACGTATTGTTGTGTATGACTGCCCACCTTAACTTGCTGTTCATGCCCACGTGTTTGCAAACTGTTGTTTGATTGCATGCCAACGTAACTGCTGTATGAACTGCGTACGGACTTCTGAAGTGGACAATCTGCCAGTGTGTAATTGCTGAGTGCTTTTTGTTGATTTGTTATGCGTATACCATATGACTGCCCACGTAGACATGTTGCCCACGTAACTATGTTGCAAACCACGTAGACTGCTGACCTGCGTTGAAGTTTGATTTGGCCAGCGTACGGACTTTGATTTTTGGCATGTGCATAATTTAGAGTTATACGTATACCATGGAGGGGTGAGGTGGGGTCCATACCCCACTCACTAATTTTGACATATTTTAATTTCCCAACCTTTGAATGAAAAAGAAAATCCATTGCCTTATGAACTCAACGTGGTGCCTGTTTGACTTTGAGTTGACTTTGACTTTCTTTGACTTTGAGTTGAAACTTTTTTGGTGGGTCCCACGTGCTTGCCACATCACCTTTGACTCTCTGCTTGACTTCCATGTCAAAATTTGACTTATTTTGACTTTGGAAAAATTTATAAATTTTTCCAATTATTTATTTTTTTGAATTTCTTCTTCATTTTTGCTACTGTCACTTGAAAAATCGCTTTTGAGGGACTCTGAGTCATTTTTTGACCCCCAAAGTAGGCTCTAGGAGAATGCTGGGCCTCTGAGGATGAATTTCGAGTGGTCATACGCCCCAGACATTTCCTAAGGCCACTTATTTATGCCTTTACATAAAAAATAATTAAAAAATCCCGTTTTGCGGGAAATTTTTAACTATTAAAAAATCCTACTTAGACCTAGCCAAATTCCACGAAACTTTTTGTGTGATCTAGTATGGTAATATACATCGACCCTAGACACTAAGATGTGTCAGGGGCTCAATCTTCAAACCGTCACCTCGGCTTTGGGGTAAAAATGAGTGAAAAAATCCAGAGAATTATCCGCCTCTGAAAAAGAAGGGATAATTAACCGGATAAAAAAAACACTCTAAGGTGTACTCGTTTGCTGATCGAGTCCCACATCCTAGGCCTGTTACAAATTCAAGAAAATCATCATACTAGCATCACTTATTACAATTCCCCGCAGGGTGTGGAATCTGGGTACAAAGAAGAAAGATGATGAGAAGATAGAAGGAGAGTTAAAAAACTCTGTTGACTGATGACATCTGATGGTACAAGTGTCCTCTGGATCATCCTTGGGCATGGAGTCTTCACATAATCATCAGGTGCTACTCCAGTAGTCAACAAAGCCCAAGCCTATGAACTAGTCATTGGAAAACAGAATAGCACAATTTATCTAGACAGAGACATCGTAGTCTTCTTAGATCCAACTCATGGAGGAGATAAGAAAATAAAGATTCCATTAACCTCACAACCAAAACAGATTCGAATCCAATTGAAGTCAAAACATACTCGAATGTTGCAGTACAAACGATAGAAATTCTAAATAAAGATCTATTAATTAATTCAGCATGCAATGAAAAATCATATGCCAAAAATAACTCAAAAATTAGCTAGAAGCAAATTATAATAAAATCATATTACAAAAACACGTTATGGACATCCTCACATAAAAGAAAATGCTTTATTCAGTGAATCTATCAACATTATTCAGAACTATCAATATTCTAAAATACCCATAGGAGAATTTTTTTCTCATTCTTTGGACAGCCAGCCAACAACTAACACTACATTTGCTCAATACATGATGATATGCATGATCCTCCACCATTTGCAGTGATCAAACACCTCTCACCATCCGAGATTTTCTTCAAGTTAGGTGAGTCATCATTCAACAGATACTTTAATCATCCTACAGTCATATACTTAATGTTTTAATGTTTTAACATTTTAACATGGATTAAGGGGTGATCCAAATCACTAACTGATCTTAACTATAAACATGTTGTCTTACTTTATAACAAGGGTTATTTTTTTACCCTAGTCCAGTGGGACCTCCTCTATGGCCTTATGGTTATAAGAGGGGCACTAGTTTGGAAACTTAGATTGAAGTAGCGTGTTCATGATTTTTCCATACTTACCACTTTCTACCATTCCCCGAAGTTCATTTCCATTCTTCAAACTTGTGGTCATTGGTTCACTGGGATTGGCATCTTCTTATCCTATCCTTGAGTCTGGGCCAGAAACTTTGCCCTGGAGGTTGATGCAGCTAAAAGAACGATAAAAGCATAAAATGGTCACAATGAAATAAAAGAATATTTAAAATGCAAAAGATGGTTGGGACATTAATAAGCACGTGGGAAAAATCCTAGCATGAGCTCTACTGCCCTCATTAGCAATCACCCAATTCATTGAGCACTTGATGTCCCACCACATAATAAAGGAACTAATGCATGTCCAAACCCTCGTGAGCGATAAACTCATTCATCATTAAGGGGTTAATAAATGTTAAATCATTAAAAGCAAGCTTGGGATCCAAAGTTAAGCTTATAATCAAAGCAATATCAAAAAAAAGTAAAAGACAACCAAAGGGGTGGAAAAAGCAAGTAGAGGAAAGGGATAACTCATGCCTCCACGACTTCTCACTCTTTGCATCTATACTCTAAAGATGATGAACCTCCATCAGTTGGTCCCATGATCATGGCACCTTGCCTTGAAGTCCTTCCCCTCCATTGTCACTATTATCAGAAACACATATGGATTCAAGGATTGACATAAGACAAGCCACCTCCCCTTAAGGCTAGAAACACTTAATAGGGCTAACCATCTAGTAATCCCTAACACAAGTAGGGTATACTTTTACGGGACTTGGTGTAGTTAGATATTTGAAGGTGATATCAATTTAAATTGTTATTATGCCCTTAACAATTAACTATGGTCCATTATGATACATTCATGGTCATTGTCCCTAATGATTGGTGGTTTTCACTTGATCTTGAGATGGTTTTGCTAGGTGGTTCCTCACACAGCAGCATAAGCCTTTGAGGGAACATTACATTTTCCACCTTTCAGAGAGCAGTGATGACCTTGCAAATGTAGTGTTGCCCCTCAAGAACAAAGCATTAGGCACTTTGATGATTCCAGCTAATGATTGACACCTCAAAGCACCTCCAGATGTTGAAACATAGAAATCCTCTTTCTTGGTGTTGGATTTACTTGGTGTTGTACCCAGCCTGCCCCCAGGCTAGCCTTGACACCGTTTGATGGGTGTTGCCTAATCCGAAGTCCAGATGATGATTGCCATCCCCAAAATGATAGGGGAGGGCTTATATTCGCACTTGAAGTCCCAACGCTGGAAATAGAGGATGCCATGTCACCCAAGTAGCCCATGACGTAGTGAACCCAGAGCATGGTTTCTTGGACATGGAGGCACTTTGAAGCATTTTTTGAGGTCTCCCTGAAGACCAAGAGTTGATTATGATGATTGGTATCTCACTAACCCATTCGGTGCATTTTTGTAGCATCTATGGCCCAAAAGGTGAATGACATGTTATGAATCAGGAATCAGGATAATACCAAGAGGGGGGGTGTCGAATCAGCATAATACAATTTTTAACAACTATTTAACCAGTTAAACATATTCACTCTTACAATGATGCATCATTCACATACACATTGAACACAAGATATTTACGTGGAAACTATACAAGTGAAAACCATAAATCTTCCTTTAATTCTAATGTAAATGCAAGCACTAACTTCAATTTACATATGGGCAAGCAAGGGTTAAGTAAACAATGAAGTTTAAATGGCTGACAATGCATATTAAAGCAACAATTATCTAGATCTCGGCACTAATTTTTGGATGAAAATATGCAATTAATGCTAGATTTTTCCTTTTCATATTTGTTAAATGCAATCCTTCCAATAGAGCAACAACCAATATGACGAAATTGCTATGAAACTTGCTATGAAATTGTCTTGCATATTTAAGCTATACTTGACCCTAGTTACCAAGAATTAACTGAAAGAAGGAAGAATTTAAAATAATCACCACTTACTAAACTAGTGCCTTTATCCAATTAGGCAATGCAGTCAATTAGGGCAAGGTCAATGATAGAGGATCTTGGATGAAGAGGGCAAAAAGTCAAAACACTTGTGTTAGTAACCCCAACGACTTCTTTATATGGGATATTTAAGGTCAAAGAATGCATGCACCAAGTTCCTTTAATGGATTCTTGAAAGACAAATTTTGCATAACCATATAAAACCAAGATTTCATGAAAGATGTTGCATTTTTTAATATGGAACAATAGAAACCCTAATTTCAGAAAAATAGCATGCAAAATGGAACAAAATGATAATGAATTTACTCTATTCCAACAATAATCACTTCATCAATCCCAAAACAAGTCTCTCCATGCAAAAATCTCTCTTCCAAGACAATTCGCTCCACTTAAGATCCATAAGAGAAAAAGACAATAAATTTACTCTATTCCAACAATAATCACTTCATCGATCCCAAAACAAGTCTCTGCATGCAAGAATCTCTCTCCCAAGACAATTCGCTCCACTAAAGACCCATAGAAACCAAGAGAAAAAGACGAGCTAGTGTGCACTCCTTTAGAAAAGAAGTGATGTGAATGTGATGATCATAAAATGAAAGTGACTTCCCTCTAATTATATGAGGGCAACCAAGCCATTGTTCATTAATTACAACAAAAAGCCCTAAAAAGTTTACTTGAAGTGTTCAACTAGGTTAAAGGTCACAAGCCAAGATGCCAACCTTAAGATAGCTTTACATAATGATAAAATGTAACAAATCTGCCCTAATTCATCAACACGTGTGGGGGCGAAGGCTCTCCGACATGACGTCGCCCTTGAACTAGGCATCTCCATCAAGTAAATGATCAAGTGGGGTCCAAGAGTGTCCCTCACTCCAAGGAACATCACAAAATGTATGGGCTCATCTCCAAGTAGCACACCCTTAATAAAGATATCATCATCAAGTATGCTTGCATCATCCTCCTAGAGTATGTATAGGTGATGTGGCATGATGATGTTGACAACAAAACATGATATACAAGCCCTCCCAAACCATCTCAAGTGGTTTACATCATCATTTGGGCTCTAGAACATGGAAACATCCATCAAACAGGTACAAGGCTAGCATGGGGGCGTATAGGGTCCATCTGGGCAGATCATCTATCAAGCCAACGCCTTGGCTTCTTGTCTCAAAGTTTCAACATCTAGAGGTGTAACAAGGTGTTGACGGTTATAGCAGTGGACAAGTACTTCTGCATAAGCAAGGTGTCAAGCATGCAAAAGTTGTTCAAATCCTCTCTACATACTTGCTTAATTTATTAAGTGACTTGTATGATTATTTCCTAAGTCTAACTAAGAAAAAGCACATTGATTACTTAATTGATTAATGTTGGCTATTGGGTTAAGGTTTTCTAAAGAAAAGTGAATTATTCACTTTAGTGATCTAGATCTAATCTCTATCGTTGATATTAAGTAGCTTAGGATTAATCGTTGATCTCAAGTAGGTTAGGATTTGATCTTAGCCATCCATCACTTGGGAGATTAGGGTTAGGGATTTAGCTCAATGAGAAACTATAAACAAAATCCTAAGGAGAGGAGGAAGACACATCATAATCATTGAGAAAATGATTTTCTCAAGTGAAGAGTGAGAATCAGGGCTAAGGAGAAAGAAGTGTTGTAGCAAAAACTTTGGAGAAGGAAACCCAATGGAGGCCAAATTACTAAGCACCCAATTTGTAGAGGGTCAATATCTAGCTCACATGAGTTGAACATTCGTTCAAGGAGTTTGTACAAGTTATGGCTTATCTAAATTCGAGTGGATAGTCCAACGCGCGAGTTGCACATGTGATATCTAGGGGAGAGGAATGTTGATAGCGTACCGAGCAAGGTCTTCTGGCTAAGACCTCAAGTTGTGCTCGGGAGATAGACTTCAGTGGTGGTGAGTTAATTTCTAGTTATGGGAATAATCATCAATAGTTCATACGTAGTGTTGGAGGTCCAGTTAAGTGGAAGTATTCAACAGTTTGACTACATGATTGGTTGGCAGTTAGAAGTTCAATTAGAGCAAGTTAGTCTTCAATCTTGATTGAAGGAAGAGCGAGTTAGATCTCCAGTATTGATTGGAGAGAGCACGAGTTAACAACTTTACTGATGATTGGAAGGAGAGCGAGTAACACCCTCAGTTAACTCGCTATCAGAGCTCGAGTTGTAAATTTGAACTAGCCTAATTTAGCATGGACCAAATCTATAAAATAAGGATGAAGGCACAAGTAAATTACAAGTTTTGTGCACAAAGGTTTGTGTGACAAGACAGAGCTCACGAGTTTGTGAGAGAAGCCTTGATTGTGGAGAGTGCAGGAATTGTGCCCTATGTAATAGGAGATCACAAGTGCACTAGGATTTAGGAGTTGGGATCAAGGGTTGGTAAGGCAAGTCCAAGCTAGATCAACAGGAGAACAACTATGTTCTCAAAGGGACATATTGCATTGTAATAGATTCAATTGCTCCAAGACAATCAATATAATAGCCACATCAAGCAAGTAGGTTTTCCCTATTGGCTTTCCTGAGAAAAGTATGTCAATATTTGTGTGATGTGTTTTTATCTTTGTGTTTATTCCACTGCATATGAATTGTTAAGAAACTTTGTATCTTGGTGAAAGTAAACTAGTTCCATTTTTTAGTTATTCACTTAAGTAGTTGTAGAGTTTCATGGAAATTTAACAAGGAAGGCCATGAGGTTAAGGACGAGCCAAGCAAGGGTTCAGATCGAGATTTTCAGGAAGCTAAGTTTTCTAGGATCTATTGTTGTAAAAAAAATATAATTCTTCGTGGGCCATTTTTCCTATAAGGGATCTGTTATTTACTTTGAGAAATAAAGCGAAGAATAAATTGGAGGGCTTATATTTTCTGTTGTGTGATTGATTTTCTACTTGTGCTTCTATTGCATATTTTATTAGTGTTAAAATACTAGTGTAATGCAAGAATTTCAAAAATTATTTATTGGGTTAAATAAATTTATGGGTATAAAAATTGTTTGGGATATAAATTAGATCTTGTAATAAGGATATTTAACACAAGCGACATGGAACCATGTGGAAGCTGCTCAAAGCCCAATGCTCATCTCTGGAGCAACAACGTTGGGGCTGCAAGGTCATATGTTCTCTTAAAATTGGGAAAAACTTCCTCAAAAGTGAGCTAAAGAGGAGTCAAGCCATCCCTCAAGAGGTCTTAGCTCCATCTATGAATACCACTTGAAACACACCTCTTACAATCAAGTGAGATCAACATCATTAGAGACAAAAACCATTAAAATATCATAGTGGACCATATCCAATGCTAGGGGCATAAAATACTTCACACATACCTTGCCTTCAAATATCTTTCTAGATCAATATTTGTAAACAAGTTACTATTGGAGAATGTATCTAAGTTCGGTCTTCATAATTGTATCAAAATGAATTTTATGTAAAGAGAAAAAAAGAAGAAAAAGAAAAAATTATTTTTCAAGTTGTTGGAAAATGTAACTATGTTCGGTCTTCAATAGTGTATTTGAGTCATCATGTAATGTACCTGTCAAAAGAATAAAGAAAAGAATTTTTATCACTATTATTGTGACTTATTAAAGTGTGGGTTTCATGCTTGGATCACCATGTTTTAGATCAAAGTCCCCATTGAGGACTTCTAGGATTTATTCTGAGTTGATAGAGTTATTGTACATTTAAAGAGACCCTTCTTGGGATTTTGAATCATGTAAAATAGTTAAGTATTGAGTCAAATATGAATTATGTAACCTCCAAACCATGTTGCCCTAAGAGAAGATCAAGTTGACCTAAGGAACCTATTCGACCCCACAAGAAGCCTATAAAAGGAAGCTCATCGAATTCATTTGGAGCATCATTCTCTCACAAGTTCATATTCTCTTGTAGCTGGGAAGAAGTGCGAAAATCTCTTGTTGTTGGGCGGAAGTGCGAAGTTCCCTTGTAGCTGGGAAAAAAGGTTAAGTATTGAGTCAAATACGAATTATGTAACCTCCACACAATGTCAGCCTAAGAGAAGATCAAGTCGGCCTAAGGAACCTATTCGACCCCACAAGAATCCTATAAAAGGAAGCTCATCGAATTCAGTTGGAGCATCATTCTCTCACAAGTTTGAATTCTCTTGTAGCTGGGAAGAAGTGCGAAAATCTCTTGTTGTTGGGCAGAAGTGTGAAGTCATCTGCAAAAAGTGATACTAGGTCTAAGGAAGTTTTAGATCTCATACACTCAGATGTATGTGGTCCTATAGCAATAAAGTCTCTTGGTGGGCATCAATATTATGCGACCTTCATTGATGATCTCTCAAGGAAGACTTGGTTATACCTTCTCAAGAACAAAGATGAGGTATTCGAAAAGTTTCAAGAATTTAAGAATGAAGTGGAGAATCTTACTGAAAGAAAGATCAAGGTTCTAAGATCTGATAATGGTGGAGAATATACCTCCAAGGTACTGAAAGTGTTTTGCAAGGAAGCAAGGGTTAAGAGGGAACTAATTATTCCTTATAATCTTGAACAGAATGGTGTGGGTGAAAGGAAAAATAGAAAAATTGAAGAATGTGGAAGAGCCATGCTTCATAATCAATATTTCCCTCAATTCCTTTGGGGAGAAGCATGTGTGACAGTTGTTTACTTGCAAAACCAAAGTCCTCACAAGATTCTCAACGACATGACTCTAGAAGAATCATTTACAAGAAAGAAGTCGAATGTGGATCATGTTCGAATATTTGGATGTCTTGTTTATATTCATATATCGGAGGACAAGAGGAAGAAGTTAGATCCTAGCAGTGTGAAGGGAATCTTTGTTGGGTATAGTGCTTCATCAAAAGCTTACAAAATCTATATCAAGGAGGATCGTCAGATCGAAGTAAGCAAGGATGCCATCTTTGATGAAAGTATAGCTTACAAGAAAACAAAGAATGTTCTAGTCGATTCGGATGAAGAAGAGATACATATCTTTGAGGCTATCTCAAGGGACAATGATGGTCAAGATCCGACATCAACTCAAGAATATGTTGAAGGTCCTAGTGAGCCTGTGCAGCAAGTAATTCTTCCTGAAAATCAAAAAAGGCTCGCTTGGTTGAGAACTACTCTACAAGAAGAAGAAGGACACACAGCAAAGGGTACCTTTAGAGAAAGTAAAAGACCAAAAAGGTAATTTGGATATGAAGCATATATGACAAAGCTCATTGAAGTTGAACCTTCCTCCTATGAAGATGCAGCCAAACATCAAGAGTGGAGGAATGCAATGCAAGAAGAATACCAGTCAATTATGAAGAATGATGTCGGGGAAATCGTTCCTAGCCCAAGTGACAAATAAATAGTCACTTCAAGATGGATATATAAGATAAAGCATGTTGCAGATGGGAGGATTGATAAATACGAACCAAGGTTTGAGCAAAAGGCTTCTCATAGAAAGAACGTATTGATTATGAAGAAACCTTTGCTCCTACAGCTAGATTTACAAAAATTAGATCGCTTGTTTCTTTGGCTACCACTATGGAATGGAACATCCATCAAATGGATGTTAAGACAACTTTTCTGAATGGGACTATTGATGAAGAGGTTTACATGAAGCAGCCTCAAGGATTTGAAATAAATCAGAGAGGGACTCACATCTACAAACTAAAGAAAGCTCTATATGGCTTAAAGCGAGCACCTAGAGCTCGTTATGCAAGAATGGATGCATACCTATTGAGGCTTGGTTTTACCAATAGTTTTGCATATCGTAACCTATACATCAGGGTAGTCTAGGGTGAACCAGTCATCATACTATTGTATGTGGATGATCTACTTGTTACAGGTGTAGAGCATCGAATTCAGGAATGCAAGAAGCAGTTATCATTATGAAGGATCTAGGGATTATGCATTATTACTTGGGACTTGAGGTTTGGTAGAAGCCAGGTGAAATATATCTTGGTCAAGGGAAATATGTGATCGATTCTACAAAAATTTGGCATGATGGATAGCAAGCCTACGATGACTCCTATGATTACCAATCTGAAGAAGTTGGGGAGTTCTGATTCTAGTCCAGTGGATCCTACTTGCTACAGACAATTGATTCGGTCCTTGATGTATTTGGTAAACACAAGACATGACATATGTTTTGGAGTAAATGTCCTCAGTCAATTGCAGATGGAGCCAAAGCATGACCATTGGATATCAACCACGCACATCCTTAGATACTTGTGTGGAACCATACATCACTGCCTTCAATATAATGGTAATAAAATCTTGCTCAAGGAACACATCGATTTTGATTGGGGTGGCAGTGGGACAAATGGAAGAAGCACAATAGGGGGATGCTTCAGCCAAGGATCTTCCATGGTCTCATGAATGAGAAGAAAGTAGGATACAGTTGCTTTGAGTAGTGTTGAAGCTAAGTATGTTGTTGCAAGTTAAGTCTGCAAGGAAGTTGTTTGGCTCAAGAAGTTATTATCATATTTATTTGAAGTACTGCTTAGCCCTACACGCATACAATGTGATAATGAAAGTTGCATAAGGTTGACAGAAGACCCAATGTTTCATGTTAGGACGAAGCATATAAATAATAAGTACCATTACATCAGAAGCCTCGTACAAGATGGGGTCGTGGAGCTGCATTATATACCTATAGATGAACAGGTAGCAGATATTCTGACTACAATGTTACCAAACAAGAAGCTTGAGTATTTGATAGACAAGCTTGGTTTGGTAGACATCTCTTCCCTAGTTTATAGGGAGTGATGTTGGATAGTTCTTATCTTTATGAGTCATGCGCTAGACCAGGACATGTTGAGAAATCTAGGGCAGCTAGAATAGGTGATTTCTCTTACTTTGATAACTGCTCGTGATGTATTTTTACTTAACTTGATTAGATTCTTCTTTGTCTAGGTTATATTTAATGTTCTTATCATCAAACAACTACCAAATCATAAATAACAATAAGACAAGAAGATACAGGATGTAGGCGATCAACCAGGGCCAAAACCTCTCCACCTGAGAGGAAAACCCACAAGAATTCTTTCTCTTCTTATAGAATCTTCAAATGACGAATTCCAAGACCTAAGACCCTTGACTAAGACCCTCCAAAACCAAGTCAAACCTTTCCTCTTTGACGAGTTTTCCTTCCAGCAACTTCTGCAATTTCGACCTCCAAAAAATTCTTCTACAACTTCAACCTCCCAGAATATTCTTCTACAATTTCGGCTTCTAGCAATTTCTTCTGCAAAAACCTTAGTTCACACGTGTGGCTAGAATATGGATCAATTTGCTTTTCTTCTCCTTCTCTTGACTTGTCGTTGATGTCAATATGGCATTGACCGAGATGGCAAATATTCTCGAGATGCCTAATGAATATCATGAAACCCTAGAATGAGATGATAAGGTTGAAGATAATAGATGCCTGGTTCCAGATGATGATGTCATAACTCTTGTTTGATAAGAATGCCATCAATTAATATGTCAAGTCACTAATGAAGAAGTCTTAAGAAGTGCCAAGTGCCAAGTATTTAGAAGCCCTTGATGACATATGGAGGACTACATTTGATGATGTCATACTCTTGATGAATGACCACAAATGATGATGGCACTTGATGAGGTCTTGATAACATGGTTGGAGATCATTTGATGGTTGGAAGACTATTTTGGAGTTCTCCTAATGATGTTACACTATGACTACACTAGTATATGATGACATTGTTGATGCATCATGCTACATGGATGTTGCACTCCTGCACAATGACTCTATGATCCTATGATGACATTGATAACAATGAAGAAGCCACATTGTCCCAAACATTCCTCATGTTGTCCCAAACTTTTTATGCATAAAATTAAAGGACAGCCACAAAGAAAAATTATTTTGGACACCTTGGAGGCATCCTTTCAAAATGGATCCTAGACCATCTTAAAGAGGATTTTTTCCTCTTTCTAACGAGCCTTTCTTTGCCCAAAAACTCCCAAAAGTTTGTGAGATATTGAATTTTTAAGTTAAGCAAATTATTTTTGGCAGTGAGCCGACCTATACTCAGTCATACAAGTCGGCCTCACTTCAAATAGACGTGTCCATTCAATTATAAACGAAATCACTATAAATATAAACCTAAATTCGTCCATTCAAGCTTAGATTTTTTGGTGGAGACAAGACAAGAGGTAGAGAAGAAGCCACAACCTAGAAAGCAAGGAAGACAAGTTTGTGAAATTGTTCTTGGGTTAAATAGTCTCCCACAAGTTCGAGCTAGGAGCAGAGAAGTTGTCGTAGTTGTCGTGGTCGAAGTTGTCATATTTGGCGTGGTCGAAGCTGCCATATTTGTCATGGTCACAGCTGTCGTAGTCGTCGTGGTTGAAGTTGTCATAGTTGTTGTGGTCGAAGCTGTCGCAGCTACCGTAGTTGAAGTTGTCATAGTTGTCGTGGTTGAAGCTACCATGGTCGAAGTTGTCATACTTGTTGTTGTTGAAGTTGCCGTAGTTGTCGTGGTCGAAGTTGTCGTGATTGAAGTTGTCATAGTTGCCGTGGTTGAAGCTGCCATGGTCAAAGTTGTCGTAGTTGTCGTGGTCTAAGTGTTGATTTATTGGGATTGGACAATTACAGCTTGTTGAATCCTTCTCTTAAGAACATAATAGGGTAGAGTTGGAGAACTTTGTGAAGCAGCATATTGAAGATTTTTGGAGATCACTGAAGACCATGATGCATTGAAGCCATCATGAGGTGACCTTGAAGAAGTTTTGTTTGGGTAACATGAAGAGCAGTGGTGACACCTTCCCGTGAAGAACAAGGTTGTCATTGATGATGTGATGTGGAGACTAAGGGAAGGCATAGTTGAAGATTGACAAGGCTTGTTGAAGAAGACATTGGGAGTCGTGAAGTATAACCAAATATATCTTGACGAATTAAAGTAAGGGTTGGAGCCCTAGAGGATCAGAGTCCTCAAGAAACCAGGTCAGAGCCTAAACTAGATATAGGGTTGGAGCCCTTGAGGTTGGTGCCTCAAAATTGACAAGGTTGGAGCCTTGGAAGTTTTTAAAATTGACAACTAGGGCCAAAATCCATGTGGGTCATCTTATTTATGGCAGCTGATATTTTTCTTGGATTCCTCTCGTTGAGAGGTGTAGGATTGATCTAACAATCATTTGATTCCGACAAGTATTTATGGAGATATGAATTTATTTGCATTTACTTGAAAATTTGTCAAGGTCGGCCAGCAACTAAATGTGTGGCACACATCCTCAACATTTCATATAAATACAAGTTAGGTTGAGGCATTATTCACTCATCTCATCTCATCTCATCTTACATTCTTCTCTCTCTCCTTACTTGATTGGGTAGGAGATTGGGTATACAAGGAGCAACATCTCTCACATGGGAGAAGAAGGACGTAGCAAGGAAGGAAGACGCAGATAGGAGGAGGACACATGTTTGTTTCAGCGTTGACTGTGGTTGACCTAGGAGCAACAAGCTAAGGGTGACTGTGTTGACCAGCGAGGAAGGTGTTTTGACTTCGCCCTAGCATGAGGAGTCTCCATCAAGCAAGCAGCAGATCTAAACAGTAATCCGTTGACCTGATTTGACCACCGAATTAACCAACACTGATTGGTTAGGGTTGACCGCAGGGCTGCATATGCGTTGAACTATTTTGACCATTTATCTTGGGTTGTTTCGGGTTGACCTTCATTGTTGTTGAAGGCCGAGTTGACCAAGGTTGACTCAAGGTCATTTGTGCACTGTTTGACCAACTTTGCAAGTGTTGGTTAGGGTTTTATTACTGTTGTCATAAAATTACAGAACTGTGCATTTTTATTATTTCTCTCTCTGCTAAACTATTGAAGATTATAGAAGAATTGATCAAAGGGTTTCCCCACATTGGGGTTTGTCCCTGGTTAGCCGCCACATTTGGTGTCTCTTGTCTTGGCTTGTTTTCTATCAATCTATTTGTGTTCTATCAACGTTTTACTTTATGTAAATGCGATTGCTAAACAGTGGCTAATAAGAAGAAATTGAAGTAACCTGCACTAAGCATAGAACATACCATAAATTAACAGAAGTCCAAGTCGGTGCTTGGCAAATATAGGTTGGAGCCTGGGAGATTGAAGATTGGTGTCTTCATCTAGGGTTGGAGCCCTACATATATTGTACTTGATTTATTATAAAGAAGAAATTAATAAAAGCATTTATTCTCATTGTTCATTTTGTTTTCTAAATATAACTATCTAACTAGTAAAAATAACAATTGAAAAGAAATATTGATTCACCCCCCCTCTCAGTATTTCCAACAATTGGTATCAGAGCATAGGTCACGAGTTCAATACACACCCGGCTCGCGTTGGGGGAGAGATTGTTGGAAATTGGATAAACCAACGCTCTTATGTGTTTCGTGACATGGACTAACCACCTCTTGCGGATCCTTATCTCTAGTGATGTGATCGTTGACTAACACCTGCAGGTTTTGATCTAACAGCAATCGTGATTCCCAACATCTTATGAGAACTCTTCAGTTTGAGAATAACTGTGTACCATGCTAGAAATGTAACTAGTTTCGGTCTTCATAATTGTTATTGTACTCACTTTATTATGTATCTTATGTAACAAACAAAAGAAGAATGAAAAACTTCTTATTTTAAAGCATGGGTTTCATGCTCCTTATTGATGGTCTTCTAGGTAAAAAAATGTTCTTCATGCTTCTAGGGTTTGTTAGGTCATAGGATATATTATCATGAGTCAAGAGAGTCAACATCATGATTATAAGATCCTTCTGGGCAAGATGCACCTTGTAAGAGAATTTATTTTGAGTCTAGAAGGTCTTGGAAACCTCCAAAGTACAAGTCGGCCCTGGCAGAGTCAAGTCGGCCTAAAGGAGGGAATTTGACCCCTTGGAAAGGCTATAAATACAGGTAGCTTCGACCTCATTTACCACAGTCACTCACATAAGTTCGATCTCTCAAGAACAAGTTCGATCTGAAGTTGGAAGAAGCAAGAAAGGAAGAGCAAAGGTCTAGAAGGCAAGAAGAATCAAAGAAGACAAAGGAACATATGTTTTTGGGCTCTATCTCTCTCACACGTGCGAAATCTAGGGTTTTTGTAGCTTTCAGGAAAGTCGAAATCATAGGTCAGAATTGCAGGAGATCAAGTTGCAGAATTGAGTTGCTGGAAGAGCGAATACTTTGATTTCACTTCGTTGACCTTTGGAAGTATTGTCTTGCCTAAAGGAGGATCTCTTAAAAAATTGTCTTAGAGTTTCTATAGCACCTACAGTGTTGAATTTGTGGGGTTGAAGCTATGGATCGAAGTTGCAGTTAGAGGTTGGCTAATGCAGCATTGAGCCTTGTTGATCTAAACCTATTGGAAGGGTTTCTTGAAGGGTTGACTTGATACTTGGAGGAAGGACTTGGTCTAGAGTTTGTGTCTTGGTTGTCTCATTTGAAGCAGATTCTATAAGAACATAAGAGATTTTTCCGGGTTTTACCCTTGGAGGGGGCTTGCCTTGGCCTGGAACCTCATTTCTGTGTCCATTGTCTTTACTATTCTGCTCTTGATATTTGTTTGATGAAAAAGATCTAATAAAGAAAAACACGAGAAGATAAATAAAGTTCACAAACAAATATTAAGGATAAGGAAAATCTGAATTAATAGCTGCCATATTACATTTTCCAACATGGTATCAGAGCTCAGGTGAACAAGAGAAGGCAGCTGAGAAGATCATCTTGTGGACACAAAGAAGGATTTGCAAAGGGTAATCACTTGCAGAAGGATCAAACTCTTATTTAAGGAAGAAACAAGACTACTTCAAGCTCTCATCAAAGGAAAGCTTGAGAAAGAAGATCACGAGAAGGCTCATTGAAAGACATTTTTGTAGAAAGTGTCAAGGAATCATTCATCACTCTTTGAAGTTGTTGTTGAAGGTATCCTAGAAGACATCTTTCTAGGACATCATTAAGGTCTCCTTCAATATCTTGAAAGCATCAAAATAGTTGGAGACATCATCAAAGAAAGAAAAACTCTTGGTTGACAAGTATCATATTGTTACTCTATGTCTGAATCTATATGTCATATGGGTTCTTTCTGCAAGGAAAGCAATAAACTCGTTGGCTTGGCAAATTTCCTGGCATGGGAGAAAAGGATTGATCTAGCACTTACAGGACATGAAGTAATGGAATATGTCGTCGGTGAAGTTATTGAACCTAGAAAAGACAAGACTCAAGAACTAGCAAAATACAAGAAAGGAGAAGGAAGGGCACAAAGGATCATTGTGGAATCCATTAAGGATCATCTTGTTCCATTTGTTGCTAATTTGAAGACTTCCAAGGCTATGTATGACAAGCTAGTAAAGTTGTACTCTATAAGTACATCAGGTCAAAATATCTCTTTGAGGAACCAACTATACAAAATAAAGAAATCGAAGGATGAAGACATGGACTCCTATTTGATGAAGATTTCTCAAATAAGACATCAGTTGCGTGGGCTTGGGGAGACAATTTTTGACTCTAAGATGACCATCTGTGTACTAAATGCCTTGCCACCAAAATGGAGCAGTTTTACAACTACCATCTACTCTAAGAAAGACTCTACTCCTTTTGATGAGTTGTGGGCTCAACGCATCTTGGAAGAGACTAAGATCAAGGCAAAGGATGACATTGAATCAAATGAATAGTCTCAAGCCCTTATTGCAAGAACCAAGAAGCTAAAAAAGGGAATGTTTGGCAAGTCCAAGAAGAAGCCAGATATGTTTAAGGTTCAATGCTTTTGATGATGAATTTGGACATGCTAAGAGGGATTGTCCAAACAAGAAGAATAACAAAAGAAAGGAAAGAAACGAAGCTCACAAAGTTGAGGAGACAAAAGAACCTGAGAAAAAGTCAAGGAAAGAAGATGTCAAAGACCTTTACTATTGAAGAAGGCATCCTCTCTGTCAGGTTCTTTATGAAGTTTATCTATTATTTAGAATTGCATGTTGAAAATTGGCAGCTAAGGGAAGAATTTCCTTGAATAAAATTTCATTTATGGCTATTATAGAGTGACTTTCTAAAAATAGAAAGTCATGTGTATCATTGCAACCATGACTTTCCAAAATTAGTAAGTCACCTTGTTTCAATTGGTAATCATATATATATATATATATAATATATATATATATATATAATGGAAAATCGTTTAACTTATCCTTAATCAATCTCATTTGTCTAATTTTTAACTTAATCATCAACATATATATTTAATATTATTATTATCCTTATGATGCGATAATATTATTATTAAAATGAAATTACATGTCACCCTCTCCTACTTGGCACCCAATCATGCCACTTCACATCTCTCCCTCTCCTTGATGGCAAATTAAACTCTCTCATTCAATGATATGTTACTCTCTCTTCCTCTCTCTCTTTAATGCTCTTACACACCTCTTACTCTCTCTCACACACTTTAATGACTTGTCATAAAAAGATTCCTCTTACACCTCTTTAATGCATATGTTACACTTCTCCTTAATGGCTTGAATTTCTAAGCCATGTGTACTCCCTCTTGATGGCATAAGTTATTAAGGCATGCGTACTCCCTCTTGATGGCATGAGTTACTAATGCAAGTGTACCTCTTTTATGGCATAAGTGAGTGATAGTGAGTTACTCCATCATGAATTTGACCTCCTTGCTCTTCCTATATATTTGTGTCTCTCATCCTCTCTATCACTCACTTATGCATTGTGAAAGGAGAGTACGAACTTGAGAAAGAGAGAGTTAGAGAGACTAGAAGAGAATTGGAGAGATAGAGAGAGAGAGTCTTGAAGAGTAAGAGCAGATCTTGATGAGCCAAAGTAATTCAGTGTTTGCATCAGCTATAGCTATCAAAGTTCGTCAAATTTGGGTGAACTTCTTCTTTCTCTCATTGTATTATGTATCTCTGCTGAACAACAGATTTCTAATAGAAGAAAATTCTGGTTGGGTTTTCCCCTTGTGGGCTTTGCCTAGATCATTGGACCTAAATTCTTTGTGTCTACTTGTACTTGGTTGTCTTCTATTTTGAATATGGTTTATATTCTATCTACAATTGCTTAATTAATATTGCAGAAGAAAGAAGTTTTGGAATAAGTAATTGTTGCAGCATAGAACGTCAAAATCTCAACATAGCATGCATTGTTGATCAAGTCTTGTTGTAAAAGCATGGCATCATCTAGTCTTTCAAAATTGAGAAGATTGGGACCATTTTGCATATAATTGTTCATCCATATATTCTCTAACATTATGTAGAGGTAGTCATTTTGCTAAGGTGGATCATCGTGATCCTATAAGAGCCATCATTTTGGAAGGTTTTTGGAGGAAACATTATGACAAGGATAGTATATATTCCATATAGTATGGAAACAAGTCTCTTGAAAGATGAACGAATGCAGTTGGTCAAGTTGCAAAATCAATAGCTAGATGATTGTTTGGAAGAATAGGAATACATATTTTGGGTAGGATTCATATATACAAAATCCTATAAGAGAAGTTGGTCATAAATCATGCATGGTGAATCTTCCATTTGGTTGTATGATGCCTAAAAGATGAATCTCACTTTCTCGAGAATGAATAAATGATAAAGATTTTCTCACTAGAATATATAGAATGGTATTCAACATCTAGTATAGTCTTCAAAAGAATATTGTAACTCGGTAATCAAGTTCAATCCTTGGGCACTCTGATGCATGAAGGAAGATTCTTGTGAAGATGGACCATAAGGATGTTGATGTTTTGATGAAAAGGTCATCATGATGAGGTAAGTCTAACGTTAATAGTTTTATTACTAGTTATGTGGTTAACATATTGTTTTGCTACCTAAAAGGATATTGCAGGAATATATGATAAATGTTGAGGCTGCATATGATTTTGGCAATTATGAAGTCAAGATGTCTTCATCTTGGGATAAAAAAATAGTAGTGCGAGAAGATAACTTGAAGCTCAAAGAAGATCACTTTCATGAGCAAACTATGATTAGCTTGAAGTTCGGTAAGGCTCAATATAATGCCTTCATTAATGACAAGATGAAAGCGATGCGCAAGATTGACCCTGTCACAAGGAAGAAGATGGCTCCATGATACCCATGAAAGAAGAAAGATCAATATAATGAGATGCGAAGGAAAAACAGATCCATGCAACTATCTCCAAAAAGAATAGATAGTTGATATTCTTATGGAAACAAGCTAAAAAGCTTGTGGTTATTGTTGATTTTTGTAGCATCGGATGTGTTCTAGCCACAAATTTGTGGAGAGGCTAGAAGACATGTATTCTCCAAAACCCAGAAATCGTTTCTGGAAATTCCACCTAGAGATGACTTAATTAAAATAATTAACTTTTTTTCATGGTTCCTAAGTCTAAACTTAGGATATTTGGTTAATTAAAGGGTATTAATTAAGTCATGGTGAGAATCTTCTAGAAGAAGTGTTAAAATTGGCAACTAGGGCCAAACTCCATGTGGGTCACCTCATTTATGGCAGCTGATATTTTTCCTAGATTCCTCTTGTCGAGAGGTGTAGGATTGATCTAAAGATGATTATGACAAGTATTTATGGAGATATGAATTTATTTGTATTTACTTGACAAATTATCAAGGTCGGCCAGCAGTTAAATGTGTGGCACACATGCCCAGTGAATCATATGAATACAAGAGAGGTTAATTCATTTTCTCATCATCTCATCTCACTCATTCTTCTCTCTCTTTCCTTAGCTTTGGGTTATATAAGGAGCAGCTTACATGTGGGAAGAAAGAGGATGCATTAGGGCAAGGAGGACATTGAAAGGAGGATGCAAAAGCTGCTGAAGGTCTCTTTGACCCGCGTTGACCAAGCGTTGACTCATCAAGGGTGCAGTTTTGGTGTGGCTGCCTCTCCTATGCAGGCCGCAGATTTTGGCACAAAAATCGAGGCAATCCGTCCACCGATTTGACCAGCATTGACTACCCTAGTTTTGGGCAGCAGGTTGACTCAATCAACAACAGTCTGACTGTTTTTTTGGGGTTGTTCAAGGGTTGTTTCTTCAGGTTGTTCGAGGGCTAGTTGATCGGAAATTGACCAAGCATATTGGAGGTCAATTTCAACTCGTTTGACCAAGTTTGACTTTGTTGATCTAGGGTTTGCTACTGCTAATATAAAATTACATAATTATGATTTTGTACTATTTCTCTCTGATGAACTATTGAAAATAACAAAAGATTTGATCAAAGAGTTTCCCCGCATTAGGGTTTGTCCCTGGCTAGCCGCCACATCTTGTGTCTCTTGTATTGGCTTGTTTTCTGTTGATCGTTTAATGTTCTATCTGCACTTTACTTAATGTATATGTGATTGCTAATCTGTGGCTAATAAGAAGAAAAGAAGTAAACTGCTCTAAGCATAGAACATACCATAATTTAACATGGTATCAAAGCTGAGGTGAAGACAAAGCCCAAGCAAGAGCAAGGGCAAGAGCAATCACTGAAGAGAAGGTTGGCAAGGCTATCCTAAGAACTTCATGGAGTCCTCAACACTCTTCCTCGCCGAAGACAAGCTCCGTGAGAAGTCTAACTATCACGGATGGAAGATGTCTCTCAATCTAACTTTAGAAGATCAGGAAGTGTTGGACCATGTGAGAGGCAATATTGTTGCGCCTCCATCAAATGCATCCGTTGTTGCCAAAAGCAAGTGGTCCAAGGGAGAAGCCAAAGCAACGAAGATCCTCCGGGACTCTATTGACAAGCATCTGGTGGCCTATGTTTCCAAGCTGAAAACCTCCAAAGAAATTTATGATAGACTGGTGAGTTTATTTAAAGTAATGATGCAAATCAAGTTTTGTTCCTTAGAAATAAGCTGAAGGAAATTAAGAAGGGCAAAGATGAGAGTATGCAAGCATAGTTCTTAAGGATCACCAAGATCAAAAATGATCTCCTGTCTATTGGGGAAGTAGTTCATGACAGGGAAATGACTATCACAACTCTTGGAGGACTGCCACCTGAATGGTATATATTCAAGACTACTCTTCTCAACAATAATGTCATCCCAGGATTTGAGGAATTGATGGCTAGATGTATTCAAGAAGAGATAAGGATGGAAGAGCAAGAAATGCCCGCACTTAAAGGCCATCCTTCTGCGTTTTCTTCTCATGCTAAAAGAAGAAACAATTTTGGGGCTAAATCCAAACGAAAGGTTGGACCAAAGGGTGGAAGAAAAGGTCGATGTTACAATTGCAACAAAATGGGCCACTATGCGAGGGACTGCTCTGATAAAAGGGACTCGCATCATGACGATGACCAAAATCACTCTCAGGGAAATCAAAGGAATCGCAGGTCCAATGGCAGAGGTAAAAGAAATGTCGGAAATCAAGGAAGAAGGCAAAAAACTCCAGGTATGAATCTAACATTGTTAACAATAAGCAAGATGAATATTGTCTACTAACGGCCCTCTCTACTACTGCCTCCCCAGACACGCTGGGAAATTGGCTTATTGATAGTGGTGCCTCAAGGCACTTCATTGGTTTCAAAGAAGCTCTCTCTAATCTGATAGAGAAGGAGACCAACCTGGAAACTGTTCTTGGGGACAATGCAAAATATCACGTGAAAGGCGTAGGGAATGTCACTCTTCAATTGAATCAGGGTAATACAATTCATTTGCAAGAAGTCCTATATGTACCTGATCTCAAAAAGAACTTGGTGTCCGTTTCAGCAATGGAAGACAAAGGCTACAAGGTGACCTTCATCGATGGCAAAGTACATGTATGAAAAAAGAATTTTAAAGAAGCTTTCACTCTTGGGTTTCGAGTCGATTCATTATATTAGGTTGGAGGAAGTCCGCTGGGTGTCATGTCTTGTGACACATCACTTCAGTCCAAACTATGGCATCAGAGGTTTGCTCACGTTCATTATAAAGCTCTACCCAATGCTAGATTGATGGTCATAGGGATGCCCAAGTTCCGAGTAGAGCAAGAAGGTGTATGTCTGGAATGTGCCGAAGGGAAGCTCAAAAGCAAACCATTCCCCTCAAGCCAAAGCAAGACCTCTGATATATTGCAGTTGGTTCACTCAGACATATCTGGTATGATGCCTATGAACTCCTTGGAAGGATATTTATATTACCTCACTCTTACAGATGATTATTCTCGCAAGATCTGGATATACTTCTTGAAAAAGAAGGATGAAGTGTTCACTTGGTTTCGTCACTTCAGAGCCTTGATCGAGAATCAAACCGAAAAGAAAATCAAGATCTTAAGGACTGACAATGGGACTGAGTATGAATCCAATGAGTTCCATGACTTCTGCAAAGACGTTGGCATTAAGAGGGACTACAACACCATATACTCCTGAGCAGAATGGTGTGGCGGAAAGGAAGAATTGTACGATTGTGGAAGTTGTCTATGTTATGCTTCACGATCAAAGACTTCCGAAGTTTCTATGGGCCGAAGCTACGAATACCGCCGTATATGTGCAAAACCAATGCCCTCATCAAGCATTGGGTTCCAAAACTCCCGAAGAGATGTTCACTGGTAAGAAACCTGACGTATCTCATTTTAGAATTTTTGGAAGTCCTATATATTTTCATGTGCCGAAGGAGAAGAGGAATAAATTGGGTGCATCTGGAAATAAAGGAATCTTCGTGGGCTATAGCGAAAATACTAAGGGCTATAGAGTCTATGTGGCTAGTCAAAGGGAAATCGAGATTAGCCATGATGTCACCTTTGACGAAGATATGGCTCTTAGCAAAGTTGACAATCTTCCCACTCAAAGGGGATCTAAAGAAGTTGACACCAGGGACCCAAAGGAAAAGGAAGATGAGACGATGTCTGATGTGGAAGAACCTATAGATCCAATTGATCCCCCTCCGCAAGAGCCTTCCTCTTCTAGGAAGAGCCCTTCATGGCAAAGGGGGCACTTGATGATGCTAAAGGGCACATTGCACCCAGGGGAACCTTCCGGGAAACTAAGAAGCCAACCAGGTATCAAGGATACTTGACCGTCATGAGCACGATCATCCAAAATGAGCCTTCGTCATTCACAGAAGCTGTCAAGCATCAAGTATGGAAGGATGTTATGACTAAGGAATATGAGTCCATCATGAAAAATGATGCCTAGGATGTGGTCCCCAGACGCCAGGACAAAGCATTTGTCACTTCGAAATGGCCTTACAAGATAAAGCATGCAATTGATGGAAATGCAGAAAAGTATAAGGTTCATTTTGTCACTCGTCGCTTCTCTCAAAAGGAAGGTATAGACTATGACGAGATATTTGCAACAATTGCCCAATATACCACCATCCACTCAATCATAGCCCTTGTTGCTTCGCAAGGATGGAACCTACATCAGATGGATGTCAAGACCGTGTTCTTGCATGGTTTGATCAAAGAGGAGGTCTATGTGGAGCAACCCAAAGGATTTGAGATTCATGATCGAGAATCTCACATGTGCAGGTTGAAGAAAGCCCTCTATGGGCTAAAGCAGGCACCTCGAGCGTGGTATGAGAGGATCGATAGCTACCTGATGAAGTTGGGATTCACTAGGAGTGAAGCCGACCCTAACCTTTACTTTAAGGTTGAAGATGACAAACCTCTCATACTGGTGCTGTACTTTGACGACCTCTTTCTAACAAGTGAAAACCCTCTCATTCTCAAATGTAAGAGGGAGTTGGCTTCCGAGTTCGAGATGAAAGACCTAGGACTGATGCACTATTTCCTAGGACTGGAAGTCTGGCAAAAACCAGGGGAGATTTTCCTATCTCAAGGAAAATACGTGGTGAAAATATTGGAGAGATTCAGTATGGTGCACTGCAAACCGGTGACTATCTCGATGGATCTTGACTTCAAGAAGTTAAGCAGTAGTGCTACTGGACCTATTTTACGAAATGCTACCGAGTATCGTCAACTCGTCGGAGCATTGATGTTCTTGGTGAACTCCCGTCCGGATATATGCTTTGCAATCAACACGTTGAGTCAACGTATGGTTGAGCCTCACCATACACATTGGATTGGTGCCAAGAATCTGTTGAGATATCTTCATGGCACAATCACTCATGGGTTGAGATATACTGCCAAAGATGTGAGGCTACTTGGATATACCGATGCTGATTGGGCAGGTAGTGTGGCGGACCAAAAGAGCACTTTCAGGTGTTGTTTCTCTTTTGGATTTGCCTCGATACCTTGGATGAGGCGGTCTAGTTGCAAAAGCTCTTCAGTGAGTTGTTTGGATTTACATTGGATACCGCCGTGACACTGTGTGACAACCAAAGTGGGATTCGTTTATCAGAGAATCCCGTATTTCATGATCGCTCCAAGCATATCGATATCAGGTACCACTATATTCGGGATATGGTGCAGTGGGGAACAATAAGGCTCCAACATATCGGTACAGATGAACAGGTCGCCGACATTTTGACGAAGCCCCTGGGAAAGGTCAAATTCTTGATTTTCCGAGAACGACTTGGTGTCATTCAAAGACCCTCTTATGAGGGTCGAGTATGATGTATTGAGCTCTAGGAGCTCCAGGGGGCGCGGGGTACTTCTTGGAGCAACATGCGACCACATGGTGACTCATCATCCCCTCGTGGTGCACTACGTACAGGGTGAAAGGTTCAACCTTCCCCTGTGACACCCCGTGGCGACAATATGACAGGATGATTAGTTCTCCTATGGGCCAGGATGATTAGTTCTCCGTGGCGACTGTGGAACAGGATGATTGATTCTCCTGTGGGCCAGGATGATTTGTTCTCCGTAGCGACTGTGGAACAGGATGATTAGTTCTCCTGTGGGCCGGGATGATTAGTTCTCCTGTGGCGACTGTTGGACAGGATGATTCGTTCTCCTGTGAATAGGATGATTAGTTCTCCTATTGAGGCATCCTACCCATGTAGTCTAGGACTCATGGGAAGTACCTCTCATCTGATCAATGAGTAGGGAAATGGGGTTAGGGACCTGTTGTCGCACAGATTGTCACGACAACACTCAGATCGGGGGCTGCCACACTGATCCCCGATCTCTCCGTTTAAGCCTGTCTCCCGCGGCTAAGGGGGGTAGACCCTATAGGAAAATGGATGACCAACTATGAATCAGTTGATTTGGGAGACATGAAAGGAAACCAGCACTAAATAGATATTATCAAGTTAATAGACCAGTGCCTTATGGAGTTAATGTTTGAATACTTACTTACTAAATGTTGCAGAAATGTAAACCATGTAGAGCAATCATTCAAATTCAAATAACCCGAGCAAAGATTAACTTTTATCAAATGCGAGAAAATGCTTGACGGCTTAATGATACTCCAGCAATTTAAAAAAAAATCGCAAGATAAAGTTCGATACACAACCATGTAATTTCAAAATGCTAACCAGATATCATATTCATGTAGCTAATCTTCAAAATGATCATTCATGCGTGCTAAATCACATAAAAATGATAAACATTAATTCCACATCAAAATTTTAACCTCAGCAGAAAAGATAAAACGTGATAAATCCCTGAGCCAAGACTGAATCTGGCAAAATATTTCCAAAATATTTTTATGTTTTTCAGATAAAACAAAAATTAAATCTAAATGAAACCTAAAAAAATCTAAATGATATTAAAATCTACACTTAGAAGAAAAGAAACTCCTTAACTTTAAACTTAAAACTTAAAAAAAAATGAAAAATAAAATCTAATCTAATCTAACACTAAACCTATAAAAAATCAAATCTAAAGTCTTACAAGAAACATTAAAAAAAAAAAAAAAAATAGGCTGAACTAAAATTAAACCCAAAAAAAACTAAATGGAAAACTGAAATACATAAAAAATTAAACACTACCCTAACTATGAAATAAAATGATGTGAATCATTTTCTTTTTCTTTTCTTTTTTTTAGTTTTTAATTTATTTTTAAATGGATCCTCGAACTTAGCCTTTGGAAAAATTCCCTAGGACTTAGGACCTATGAGGGGATTAAAACATTTCCTAACCCTCAAGACACTTTACATCATGACTTTTACAATTTTACATCTCAAGGGGGAAAACCCCTTAGCCATAGACCCTCATAGACCACCCAATTCTGCGACCAAATATAATCTAGCAGTTTAACACACTAGGATTCTCCTAAGATTTTAATGACAAAATTCATTCCGGCTTTGGGGTTAGGCTGAAGGAAAACTCTGTCGATCATGGATCGGTGAGACAAAAAACCTTCCGGAACATAGATTATCACTAGAAAATTAGGTCCACCTAGGCAATTTACATACATGACTCAGATCTACTAAGACTATTTACAATTTACACATGCAAACTGGGTTTACAAAACAATATGATCAAGCTGATGATGATAGGCACGGACACGTCGCTCAAGCGCTATCCCTTTTGCGAAAAAGGGGGTGTACTGCTAAAGGTAGTTGACACGTAGTGGTCAACATCTGGCTCCACTTGGGGACACGTTGCTGCACTGTAGGAATGTGAGGATCCAAAATCTACATCCATGCAACACACAACAAAATATAAGTAGTGTCCGTCCAAAAAATCCTCATATAACATTAAGCACATGAAAGATATAAGCTCTTCATTTATTACCTATCTAGAAAAGCAAATCTAATCCTAAAACAGAAATGAAAATGCTGAAAAAACAAGGAGTAAGGTTAGAAATACAGAGGATGCCCCATGGCATCAGACGTGTTCAATATAGTGTATACTAAGCATTTGCCTGCTTTCAGGCAAATCTGTCGGCTGCTTGTCGGATGTACCATGTCCAATTCTGCATACAATAGGACTTTTTCCTATCCGAAAATCAAGCTGCTCACGGTCGTCTGATGCATCAAATCTTCTTCTCGTTCTCTTTCTTTGGCGCTTTTTCTTCCTGGCAAGCCGTATCACTGATGACATGGAACTTTCTGCTTCAAAACTCTCAGATGAAGTATGCAAGATATGCGTGACATGTATTTCTTCATTCTGCATCTGCCCTGCCAAGGATGATGGACCAATCTCACAAGTGCCATGAGTTATAACTTGATCTTCAATGACTGGTGGATTAACCGTGTGAGCATCAATCTGATTATTAATTTCCCTTTCATCCAGGTCATTTTCAATGGAACAAAGAACCTCATAACAAGAAGGAGCTTGCTGTAACAGATAAGGAGGCTCCTGATCTATTGACATTCCTCGATTTCTTTCATCTTTCGATTGCTGTTGAAATTTCTGAAATTGTAATTTAATGGCATCCATCTGAATAGAGTGCTCAACCTTTATAGCATTGATTTCCCTGGCATGGTCTTCCTCCATGGTCAGCAACTTATTCTGAAGACATATCTGATTAGCTTCCATATCTTTAATTACTTTCTCGTCTTTTTCCTTTATGGTCGTCAAGCAATGCTGCATAGAGTTTATCTCTTTCTTATGATTTGCTTGCATGTTCGTCATATTTTCCTCTAAGCCTGATAACTTGCTTTGCATAAAACAATTTCTGTGTCATGATTAGTTCTCATGGCCTCAATTTCCTTAGCATGCTGATTTTGCATAACCTCCATCTCCTTATTACGTTTTTCCAGGTGGGTGCATAAAGTTCTCACATCATTAGCGTAATTAGTTTGATTGATCTCCATATTTTTTACCAACCGCATTAGTTCTTGTATAATTTGCTTCTGATCTTCCTTTTCATTGTCAACACCGTTTTTACAATGTCCCTGCTTTTCCACTATCATGGATTTGATCTGCAATGGTACAGGTGGATGGCACATTCTGATATGAAGAATTGTCTTGGAATCTTTCATCGGCAGCTGGACCTTTTACAAGATTACTTTCATCCTGTTGCACAATTTTAGGGGTGTTAGTGTCAGTCTTTCCAGCCTTCCTCCAGTGATCAAATATGCTTTTACAAAGTGATTTTGAAGTGTCAATGTCAAATTTTGTCATTTCAGTGAGTCTTCAAGCAAAATTTGGTCACTAGGCATTAGGTCTAGGGTTTGCTCTCACTCTTTTCAAAGTTGCCCAAACGCCAATCTATGTCACTATTCAGATGAGTCTATCATCATTCATAGGGTTTTCATTATCATGTCAGTGTCTAATGAGTCATTTTACATTTTGTTCATGCTTCAGTTGTGCCTTGGCAAG
>APFE030606611.1:141289-231239 GCA_000404065.3 Pinus taeda
TAATCTTCATGGCCTCAATTTCCTTAGCATGTTGATTTTGCATGATTTCCATCTCCCTATTACGTTTTTCGAGGTGGGCACATAAAGTTCTCACATCATTGGCGTAATTAGTTTGATTGATCTCCATATTTTTCACCAGCAACATCAGTTCTTGTATAATTTGTTTTTGATCTTCCTTTTCATTGTCATTTATCCCTGCTTTTCCACTATCATGAATTTGATCCGTAATGGCACAAGTGGATGGCACATTCTGATATGAAGAATTGTCTTGGAATCTTTCACCGACAGCTGGACATTTTATAAGATTACTTTCATTTTGTTGCACAATTTTAGGGGCACAAGGCAAGCTATCTGGATCACCATATCTATCTTTAAAAGCATTGACAATGTCTTGTAAAGAAGTGAAAGAATCTTCAGGACAATTATTAAACCAGTTCAAAGCATCACCCTTTAAAGAATGGACAAATAGATGCATCTTGACATCTTCATGATTATATTGAGGAAGTCTACAATATAAGATCATTACACAAGTAAACCTGTTTAAATGTTGTCTAACAGCGACTGAATCACCACCTGAGAACAAAAATAATTTAGAAATGGCCTCTTTCGGAAAATCACTGAGATTATCAGTAAAATGACATCGTTTAAATGAATAATCCATGATGAATAACGAGGGACCAAATGGATGATAGAACGAGATCTCTGCTTAAGAAAATCAATAGATGAAAGAAGTGGAGTCGCCACTTGAACAATGAATCTAATTCTAGGATCCAAAAAGCAACAAACAAGCAGATGTGAGGGAGGCTTCTTGTCTGGGAAAAAATAAAGAAATGGAGTCGCCACCAAACAAGAAACGAACTAAAGAGAAGTTGCTGATATGACGAAAGATAAGGTGATGAAAAGATCAAAAGACGCCAAAGAATGTTGGCCACTTGACAGGCTAATGAATGGCGTAAAAAATAAGATGATGCCAAAAACATTTGACTTTGCCAGCTCAAATGAAAAATAAGAAAGAAGAAATAATGATGAATGTCGAATAAACCAAGGACAGAAAAAACTCTATCCCCGGCAACGGCGCCAAAAAATGTTGTCGCACAGATTGTCACGACAACGCTCAAATCGGGGGTTATCACACTGATCCCCGATCTCTCCGTTTAAGCCTGTCTCTCGCGGCTAAGGAGGGTAGACCCTATAGGAAAATGGATGACCAACTGTGAATCAGTTGGTTTGAGAGACACGAAAGGAAACCAGCACTAAATAGATATTATCAAGTTAATAGACCAGTGCCTTATGGAGTTAATGTTTGAATACTTACTTACTAAATGTTGCAGAAATGTAAACCATGTAAAGCAATCATTCAAATTCAAATAATCTGAGCGAAGATTAACTTTTATCAAATGCGAGAAAATGCTTGACGGCTTAATGATACTCCAGCAATTTAAAAAAAATTCGCAAGATAAAGTTCGATACACAACCATGTAATTTTAAATGCTAACCAGATATCATATTCATGTAGCTAATCTTCAAAATGATCATTCATGCATGCTAAATCACATAAAAATGATAAACATTAATTCCACATCAAAATTTTAGCCTCAGCAGAAAAGATAAAACGTGATAAATCCTTGAGCCAAGATTGAATCTGGCAAAATATTTCCAAAATATTTTTATGTTTTTCAGATAAAACAAAAATTAAATCTAAATGAAACCTAAAAAAATCTAAATGATATTAAAATCTACACTTAAAAGAAAATAAACACCTTTTTTATAATTTTTATAAATTTTTATTTTTATATTTAAAAGAAAATTTAAATTTAAAAATCTAAACTAAAACTTAAAGCTTATTTCCTAAAAATTAAAACAAAATACAACAAAACCTAAACTAAGGGACTCTTTATATTTTATATTTTTTATAATTATTTTATGATTTTAAAATTTTAAAAATTTTTTTTTTTTTAACCTTTAAACTTAAAACTTAAAAAAAAATGAAAAATAAAATCTAATCTAATCTAACACTAAAACTATAAAAAATCAAATCTAAAGTCTTAAAAGAAACAATTTAACAAAAAAAAAAAAATTACGCTGAACTAAAATTAAACCCAAAAAAAAACAAAATGGAAAAATGAAATACATAAAAAATTAAACGCTACCCTAACTATGAAATAAAATGACGTGAATCATTTTCTTTTTTTTCTTTTTTTTAGTTTTTAATTTATTTTTAAATGGATCCTCGAACTTAGCCTTTGGAAAAATTCCCTAGGACCTAGGACTTAGGACCTATGAGGGGATTAAAACATTTCCTAACCCTCAAGACACTTTACATCATGACTTTTACAATTTTACATCTCAAGGGGGAAAACCCCTTTGACATAGACCCTCATAGACCACCCAGTTCTGCGACCAAATATAATCTAGCAGTTTAACACACTAGGATTCTCCTAAGATTCTAATGACAAAATTCATTCTGGCTTTGGGGTTAGGCTGAAGGAAAACTCTGCCGATCATGGATCGGTGAGACAAAAAACCTTCCAAAACGTAGATTATCACTAAAAAATTAGGTCCACCTAGGCAATTTACATACATGACTCAGATCGACTAAGATTATTTACAATTTACACATGCAGACTGGGTTTACAAAACAATATGATCAAGCTGATGATGATAGGCACGGACACGTCGCTCAAGCGCTATCCCTTTTGTGAAAAAGGGGGTGTACTGCTAAAGGTAGTTGACACGTAGTGGTCAACAGGACCATTAGCAGTACTATTGATGGACTCATCGTTGTATCTACCGTACTCCCTATGCTAGGATGACCTCCATTGATCTGGGATCAATGATACTGATATGGGATCAGTGAGAGTGGTATGACACACTCTGAGACTGACTTCGGGTCAGTGAAGGATGGTATGATACATCCTCGATCATTTCTTCTTCTTCATAGTTCGAGCAGAGCAGAGCAAAGCAAAACAGGGCCAAGCAGTGCAGGGCAATGCATTTGATGGCTGGGATAGTAGCGACGGTCAGACAGATTGCAGATGGAGTCCTCCCTAGTTGAGAGAGAGTGTTAAAATTGGCAACTAGGGCCAAACTCCATGTGGATCACCTCATTTATGGCAGCTGATATTTTCCTAGATTCCTCTTGTCGAGATGTGTAGGATTGATCTAAAGATCATCTGATTCTGACAAGTATTTATGGAGATATGAATTTATTTGTATTTACTTGACAAATTATCAAGGTTGGCCAGCAGTTAAATGTGTGGCACACATGCCCAATGAATCATATAAATACAAGAGAGGTTAATTCATTTTCTCATCATCTCATCTCACACATTCTTCTCTCTCTCTCCTTAGCTTTGGGTTATACAAGGAGCAGCGCACACGTGGGAAGAAGGAGGATGCATTAGGGCAAGGAGGACGCAAAAGTTGTTGAAGGTCTCTTTGACCTGCGTTGACCAAGCATTGACTCATCAAGGGTGCATTTTTGATGTGGCTGCCTCTCCTATGCAAGCTGCAGATTTTGGCACAAAAATAAAGGCAATCCGTCCACCGGTTTGACCAGCATTGACTACCCTAGTTTTGGGCAGCAGGGTAACTTCAATCAACAGCAGTTTGACTGTGTTTTTGGGGTTGTTCAAGGGTTGTCTCTTCATGCTGTTCGAGGGCTAGTTGACCGAAAATTGATCAAGCATATTAGAGGTCAATTTCAACTCGTTTGACTAAGTTTGACTTTGCTAATCTAGGGTTTGTTGCTGCTGATATAAAATTAGAGAATTATGATTTTGTATTATTTCTCTTTGCTGAACTATTGAAGATAAAAGAAGATTTGATCAAAGGGTTTCCCCGCATTAGGGTTTGTCCTTGGCTAACTGCCACATCTTGTGTCTCTTGTCTTAGCTTGTTTTCTATTGATCGTTTAATGTTCTATCTGCACTTTACTTAATGTATATGTGATTGCTAATCTGTGGCTAATAAAAAGAAAAGAAGTAAACTGCTCTAAGCATAGAACATACTATAATTTAACAAGAAGACATGGATTGATTTCTAGTTAATCTTAGCCATAGATTATGTTTTAATCTTGGTCGTTGGTGCTCCAAAAAAATATTATAAGGAGAAGTCGATGGGTAGATGGAGAACACACCAGAGCAGATACTCAGTTGCTCAAGAAGATCGATTTTCTCAGTGGCTAAAGTTCAGCAAGAGAAAATCGAGTTAGAGAGTGAGTTGCAGGTGAGAGAGAGAGGGCATCAACATACTCTGAGAGTGCAAGAGAAATCTAGAAGGGGCAGCGCAGAGGAGGGATGCAGATCATCAGCGCAGAGAGAGTGACGCAAGCCCTAGGCAATCACTGTGCAAAGGGTGATTGAGGAAGGCCAACGAAAGGGCAGGGGGCTCTCATCGGGTTCAGAAAAACATTGTGGAGTGTGAGAAATTCATTAGTAAATTTCTCCCATTTATTCTTCCTCTATTTTATCTATCTGAATCTTGTATAGAAACTATTGTTGAAAATTAATAAAAGAAACCCTCATTTGCCGCACCAGTTTTCCCACATTGGGTTTTTCCGGGGACAATTGTCCAAAAATAACTGTCATTGGGATTATATGTGTGCCAACATTTTCCTTGTATTTACTTTCTGCGGAATTTCATTTGTGAAGGCTTCAGTGTATGTATTACAATACTTGTCGTAGAAAACTGCAAATAATTTGTTTAAGTAATTTAACAAATAGGAGAAATATTATCAGTTACTGCAATAGGATTCAGGATCACCGAATTTTCACATGGTATTGGAGCACTTGTAAAGAAGGAAGAGATATGTTGTAAAGAAGGAAGAGATATGTTGTAGAAGGAAGAAGGATTTCGAAAGCACTGTGTAGGTAGCGGTTCGGAACCCCAGAGAGGTTGTGCAATCCATTTGCTAGGTGGACAAATTTTCGCGGAAAAATTAATTCTCTGAGTTAATCGACAGAGAATAAGATTTTCCGATCGAGATTTGTCAGAGGCAGAGGGAGCAGCGTAGCAATTTCCACTCAAAGCAGGACGTGTTTTTTTGCAACTGCAAATTCAGTGTTGGGAAGGAAAATAGCACAAGAAATCATGGATAATCAAGAATTATCTTCCAGATTGGAAGATGAGTTTGCGTGTCTGTCAAGATCAGCATCAATTGGTGTTTGGTATATTGATAGCAAAGCTTCAACTCACATGACTGGAGTAAGGGAATATTTCTCAAGCTATCAAGAGGATCAAATGGACTTCCAGATCACTATGGGCAATATAACTAAGTGTACTCCAATAGGGAGAAGCACAATAGATTTTCAGACGAAAGCAGGAACTAGCACTAGCTCCACAAATGTGATGCATGTCCCAGGATTGGGTATGAACCTAATTTCAGTGTCCCGGTTGTAGGACAAGGGATATGATGTGTACTTTGCGAGAAGGAAAGTATATGTCAAGCATCCCACCTGGAGGAAGGTGAGACAGATTGGAGCTCAAAGCAACAAGCTATATAGGTTGTAGATCGATTTTCCAATGGCACTGATAGGCAGTGATAACAACAATAGGAAGGAGTTGAACGAACTATGGCACAGGAGGATGGGACACTTGCACCATGGAGCACTTAGGATGCTCAGAGAGACTATAACAGGAGTTTCAGCGCTCAGCATTGAGCACGATGATCTATTTCGAGGATGTGTACTTGGGAAGTACGCAAAAGCAATGTTTCCCAGAAGTGAAAGCAGATCCAATGGTGTGTTGGGATTGATACACTCAGATATTTGTGGCCCTATGTCCACCAGAGCTCTTAGCAGTGGCGAGTATTTCATCACCTTTATTGATGACCATTCCAGAGAAATCTGGATCTACTTCTTAAAGACCAAGGATGAGGTCTTTGATCGGTTTCGAGAGTTCAAAGCTCTCGTAGAAAACATGACAAGGAAAAAGATCAAGGTACTACATTCAGATAATGGTGGAGAATACACAAATAGAGACTTCACATATTTCTGCGAAAAGGAAGGTATCAAAAGAGAGTGGACAACTCCCTACAATTCATAGCAGAATGGGGTAGCGGAACGAAAGAAGAGAACTATAGTCGAGGCAGCAAAATCCATGTTGTATGATCAGGATTTGCATAGATTTCTATGGGCAGAAGCATGCAACACAGCAGTGTACATTCAAAACAGAACACCTCACAGAGCTTTGGGGAAGAAAATGCCAGAGGGAGTCTTCACTGGAAGAAACTTGAGGTAAGTCATTTGAAGATATTCGGGAGTGTGGCCTATTGTCACATTCTAGATGAGAAGCACAATAAGTTGGATCAGATTGCAAAGAAGGGGTATCTCATAGGATATAGCAAGACCTCAAAGGCACACAAAATCTATGTTCCTGACATCAAGAAGATTGTAGTGAGGTGAGATGTAAAGTTCATGGAAAACAGAGCTTTCAGAAAATCTCGAGAGATGCTTGCAAGAGATCAGTGATCAGATGTTCCATTAGTCAAGCAGCAGCGGGGACCGCAGGTAGAACAAGCAAGGGGACAGTGACAAGGTTCGAGTACAATGAATAGTACCAACATCTCCTCAGTGGAAGGAGATTCAAGAAGTTCTCAACAGACAGAATTGCAAGAACAGGTGGAGGAATAGATTGAACCTCCCACCACTAGTGGTAGGACTAGTGGAGAAGTGCGTCAGACCTTAAAGGACGCGAGATTGGCAGAGCTCCTAGAACCGACAAGAGGCAGCGCATGCAACCTGACAGATACCAGGCCTTGGTGGCTCAAGTTGTAGAACCCTCCAGTTTTCAGGAAGCCGCACAACATCAGGTGTGCGTGGATGCCATGGTAGAAAAGTACAGTTCTATCATGACAAATGATGTTTGGGAGGTGGTGCCTAGACCAAAAGATAGATCACTTGAGGGTTCTAAATGGATCTACAAGATCAAGTACGCTGCAGATGGCAGTGCAGAGAAGTATAAGGCCAGATTCGTCGCAAATGGGTATGCACAAAAAGAAGGAATAGACTAAGAGGAGACCTTCGCCTCAGTTGCCAGATATACCTCTATCAAATCTGTTATGTCTCTAACAGCACAGATGGGATGGGATATTCACCAAATGGACGTCAAGGCAACATTCTTGAACGAGGTGATAGAAAAAGAGGTGTATATAGAGCAGTCTGAAGGCTTCGAAACTCAAGAGAAGCGTACTCATGTGTGCAAATTGAAGAAAGCCCTGTATGGGCTCAAGTAGGCACCCAAGGCATGGTACGGTCGGATTGGTGGCTACTTACAGTAGTTGGGATTCATTAAGAGTGATGCAGATCCCAATCTCTACTATCTGATGGTGGAGAATGAGCCTCTCATTCTGGTTTTATATGTAGATGATCTGTTTTTGACAGGATCATCGAGGCTCATAGAGGACTGCAAAAATAACCTTGCAGCAGAATTCAACATGAAGGATATGGGGTTGATGCACTATATTTTGGGGTTGGAAGTATGACAAAACAATGGGGAAATCTTCCTTCGGCAAGGCAGATATGCTACAACAAATCCAAAGAGATTCAAAATGTAGGATTGCAGACCCATGGCAACACCCATGATTACCAACTAGAAAAAGATAGATGCCTCAGGGGACAAGGAAGTTGACCCCACCTTGTACAGACAAATAATTGGGTCACTCATGTATTTGGTCAACACCAGACCAGACATTTGTTTCCCTGTCAATACTGTTGTCGCACAGATTGTCACGACAACTCTCAGACCAGGGGCTGTCACCCTGATCCCCGATCTCTCCGTTTAAGCCTGCCTCCCGCGGCTAAGGGGGGTAGACCCTATGGGACAATGGATGACCAACTGGGGACCAGTTGGGTTGGGAGACACGAGGGAAAACAAGCACTTATTTAATTTTATTAAGTTAATAGACCAGTGCCTTATGGAGTTGATGACTGAATGATTATTTATCAAATGCTTGCAAAAATATGAGCTCATTAACAATCATTTACCATCAAATAACTCAAACAAAGATTAACTTTTACCAAATGCGAGATAATCGATAAATGCTCAATGGCTTAATGATATTCCAGCAATTAAAATACGAAAGATTGAATGCTTTAAATAACCACATAATTTTAAATGCTAACCAGTTATCACTTTCATATAATTAATCTTCAAATGAACATTTAAGCACATTTAACCACATAAAAATGATAAATATTAATCCTTCATCAAAATTTTAGGCTCAGCAGAAAAGATATATTGCAAACATGACAAATCCTTGAGCTAAGACTGAATCTGGCAAAATATTTCCAAAAATTTTTTGGTATTTTTATATTTTCGAATAAGATAAAACCGAGCTAAGCAAAAAACTAAAGTCTAAATAGATGAAAAAATCTGAATAAAAAATTAAAATAAAATAAATAAAAATAAAAAATAAAAAATCTAAAGATTACCTTTTTTATGTTTTTTTTGGGTTTTTTTTGGGTTTCTTTTATATCTTTTTATATTTTTAAATTATTATCAAAAATTTCAAACAGCTAACCAAATTTACAATCTGAAATCTAACCAAAAAAAAAAAACTTTTTATGCCTTTATATATATATATATATATATATATATATATTATATATATATATATTCTTTTGATCAAAAGTCAAAATGGAAATGATACTAAATTTGAAATTTATTCAAAAAAATAAAAAATAAAAACCAAAAGAAACTACGTTAAACAAACTTAAACCTACATAGAAAAATTCTAAAAACAAAAACCTATTTTCTAATTTTTATGATTTTTATATTTTATGATTTCTATTTTTTTTATTTTTTATTTTTATTTTATTGGATTAAGATCTAACTTTAAATAAAACTAACTAAATTAAAAAATAAAGCTTAAACTAAATTAAATTAAAAGAGAAAACCAAAAATAAACTAACTCTAATTCTAACTTTATGAAATTTAGATCTAAACCAACAAAAAAAAAAGGAAATCGAAAATTTTTTTTTTGTTATTTTTTTTACGGGATTTTTTTCCTTTTTAATTCTAAACTTAAAATCAAAATTGAACCAAGCTGGAATTTAAAGTATCTAAAGCTAAACTTCAAAAATTTTATTTTTTATTATTGATTTTTTATAAAACTAAAATCAAAACTAAATTAAAAAAAAAGAAAAAGAGACAGAACTTTTAGATTTCTAAACTATTAACAAACTTTAGCCTAACGAATATGCACAAAACACCTACACTATACCTTGAAATTGATTTTTTTTTTAATGATACCCTAACTTCAAAACCTAATCACGCCAATCCACGCAAAACAAATCTTTGACCTTTTTCGCTTGTCGTTTGTTGCGTAGGTTCGAAGAACGATTGGTGACGGCAGCTGAAGGGAGACTTGCGTGAAGGGATTAGCAAGTCGACGGATTGCTGGAGAAGGAACTGCGTTTGTAGGTTAGGGATTGCAGACTGCGTGTGGGAGAAGACAATGACTACGTGGAGAGGTGAAGAATGGAGCTGAAGTGTATTGGAACAGTAGGGCAATATGAACAACAACAACAAAAAATTTCGAATTTTGTTGTGCATGTGAGTTTTGGAGCGATGGTGAGAGCTGGAGCTGCGTGGGCAGTGTGAAGGAATCGATTTGGGGCAGCCGGAGAGCAACGCAGAGAGTGAGCTGCGGGTTTGATGGAGATGAGGAGATTCGTAGGATAGGTAGAAACTGCATGAGAAAAATGAAACGTGTGGGGCGATGGACAGGCAGAAAGCGTGAGGATTTGTTGATCTGGGCAGCAACTTTATTGATCTTGACAACTTAAGAATGGTGATAGGAGCTACGTGGGAGCAGCTGATACGTTAAAAATAACAAGGTTGCGCAGAGAAGAGCTGAGGCAGGAAACGGAATGAAGGAGATTGAAAGAGCGCTGAGAACTGTGACTACGGAAGTATATATATAACAGAACGTAGATTTGCCTCATAAATTTCAAAATGCCCCTATAACACAATGAAACCCTGAGCAATAGCAAGGAGCTGATCAAACCCTCAGAAATTTTCAAAAAATCCTGCAACCTGTAATGGAAAGACCAACACCCGGAGAATATATGCAAGGATTAAAACTAAAACCCTACAAATCAGTCAAAAAATTACAATATTTACATAATTATGGTTCTACAACAGCCAGATTTGTCAGTAATCCTCAATAAACTTTTCAGAATTTCAATTTTACTATGAGATACTTCAGAAATCTCTCATGCATTCAAAAAATAAACTTAAATGATAAACCCAGAATCGAAACTAGCTGGGCTCTATAAGAAAATGCTTTGCAGGAGTTGGTTGATTCAGCCGAGAACTTCCCCAAACGCCCACTGATCTTCTCAATAAGGATTTCCTGCACAGCTCACTTCAACCATCAATAAAGAGGGAAAAAACAGTACTAAATTCCAGATCCAATGGAGATACCTGCCATTATTTCAGAAATTCTATTACCATTCAAACCCTAGTAAGTGAACAAGATACTTGTGTTCAACATCACTCTACATCAAGCTATTACCAATGGCTGAAAACAGAATTATGCAAAAAATAAAGCAGCTTACAGCACTTCAGGAGAGTAACACCAACAAGATTTCAACCCCAAAGTCTTTCTTTATTTACAAAAAAAAAAAGTTTACAAGAGAGCTTTCTTCCGCACAAGACTCAGATCGAATAATCTCAAATGACCCCTAACACCCTATTTAAAGGAAAAATTCCCAACTGCTAGTTCGAGTGATCCATGTCAAAATGATCTCGACCGTCGATGAGGATCAAGATATCTTTTAATCTCATCCGTCGAAATTTTAATAAATTAAAAGTTAAAATTTTTGCATTTATTTTCTCAAAATTTCGACTTATTTTATTATTTTATTTTTATTCATTTATTTATCTTTTCTTTTATTTTATTATTATTTTTTTCTGTTATTTGATTTTTTAATTTTCTTAATTTTTTAATTTTTATTTTTGGATCCTCGAACTTAGCCATTGGAAAAATCATCTAGGACCTTGGACTTAGGACTTATGAGGGGATTAAAACATTTTCTAACCCTCAAGACACTTTACATCATGACTTTTACAATTTTACATCTCAAGGGGGAAAACCCATTTGACATAGACCCTCATAGACCACCCATTTCTGTGACCAAATATAATCTAGCAGATCAATGCACTAGAACTCCCCTAAGATTCTAGTGACAAAACTCATTCCGGCTTTGGGGTTAGGCTGAAGGAAAACTCTGCCGATCATGGATCGGTGAAACAAAAAACCTTCCGGAACGTAGATTATCACTAAAAAATTAGGTCCACCTAGGCAATTTACATACATGACTCATAGTTGCTAAGATTACTTACAATTTACACATGCAGACTAGGCTTACAACATAGCACGATCGGGTTGATGATGGAAGTCGAATGGCACGGACACATCGTTGAAGCGCTATCCCTTTTGAAAAAAAAAAGGGTGTATTGCTATGGGTAGTTGACACGTAGTGGTCAACATCTGGCTCTACTTGGGGACACGTTGCTGCACTGTAGGAATGTGAGAATCCAGAATCTGCACCCATGCAACACACAACCAAAAATAAGTAGCGTCCATCCAAAAAATCATCATATAGCATTAAGCACATGAAAGATATAAGCTCTTCATTTATTAACTATCTAGTAACAAGGAAAGTAAATCTAATCCTAAAACAGAAATAAAATGTTGAAATGACAAGGAGTAAGGTTAGAAATACAATACAAAGGATGCCCCATGGCATCATATATCATCTTTGAAGAACAGCTTGAGCATTTGGCCATTTGCAGGTAGATCAAGTGGTTCGCCATCCAATCTGCTTGAGTGGAATGAGTTTGGTCCAGTTATATCTCGAATGATGTATGGCCCCAGCCACAAACTGTAGAACTTCTTATGTTTTCCTGGTTTTTCATTCTTGCGATCCCAAAGAAGCACCATATCTCCCACCTGCAAATATCTAGATCGAGAGAATTTATCAAAGCTTTTCTTAATGTTAGATTGATTTTTACATATAGCATCAAAAGTTGTCCTACGAGCTTCATCTAACTCCACAATCTGATCTATTCTATTCTGAACAACATCTTTATTAGTAGAGAAATGTTGAAGGAGCTGATAAGCTAGCAATTTCAGGTGCACAGGTAAGGTTACATCCAAGCCATAAACTAATTCAAAGGGAGACTTACCAATAGCTTTCTTCTTGGTGATCCTATCTGCCCATAAAGCATACTTGATTTTGCTATCCCATGATCTCTTATTATCTCCTACTATCTTCTTGATAATGGTTATGAGATTCTTGTTACTTGATTCAACCAGACCATTACCCTGAGGATAGTAATTTGATGAATGAGAAAAGATAATGCCATTTTTGAAACAGAAAGATGAAAACTCTGAAGAATTAAAAGCCTTGGCATTATCAGTAGTGATCTTAGCAGGGACACCAAATCTAATAATGATATTATTTTCAATGAAATCTATAATAACCTTTTCAGTGGCATTCTTAGCAGGAATGACTTCAACCCATTTAGTGAAATAATCAGTAGTAGTCAAAATCCATGAGTAGCCATTGCTAGAATTTTCATGGAACTTCCCGATGAAGTCTAGACCCCAATGCTGAAAAGGTGCCTCTACAATGACAGGTTGCAGGGGCAGGGCAGCAAGCTTCTGTTTCCCAGTGAACAGTTGACAGGCTTGACAAGTCCTAACAAACTTATGCACATAAGAAAAAATTGAAGGCCAATAATAACCAGCTCTCAGAATTTTGTGGGCAGTAGTTCTAGCAGCATAATGACCACCACAAAATCCTAAATGAAACTCAAAGATTAATTTCTCGAACTCAGTTTTATCAACACACCTAAGTACTATGCCTTCAGGATTTATCCATCCAAGGCCATCCTTCATAAGGCAATACTTAGTGGCTTTTAGTCTAAGAGCCCTTCTCTTATGTGCAACTAAATGGTTAGGACATGTAAGATTCATCGAGTAATAAACGATGTCCTTGTACCACTCATGCTCTCCTAATCTTTGCAATTCTGGCGAAGATAGATCGCTAAGACAAAACAAACCAAGAGTCTTTTCGTTACTTTCAGTCAACATTTGAACCAAACCTTGGCCTTTGACTAGCTTGGTGGGTCTAATCTCTAAATCATATTCTTGTATTTTAGTAACCCACCTAGCGCGAGTCCCTAAGCAATCGGTTTGAGTTAATATATCTTTAACAGCAGAATGTGGGACGAAAGCAATGATTTTAGAATAACCCACATAAGTTTTGAAGTGCTTAAAGAGACTTGACCAAGGCATAAGCTTGCTTTTCCATGGTATTGTACTTTAATTCAGAACTTTGAAGCGCTCTACTCATGAAAGCAATAGGCTGCTCATGACCATCTTTATTCTTTTGTAACAGGACACCAGCAATGGTATCTTCAGAAGCAAAAGAAAAAATCAGGAAATCCTTGGAATAATCGGGACTAACTAAGACAGGAGCTCTTGCAATAGCACATTTGATTTCTTGAAAAGCCTTTTTGTTGTCTTCTTGCCAAACAAATTTTGCATCTTTCTTCAAAAGACTTTAAATGGGCTTAGCTATTTCTACGTAATTTGGAATAAACCTTCTAAGAAAATTTGTCTTTCCAAGGAAAGACTAAAGGGATTTAAGATTATGAGGAAGAGGAATCTTTTGGATTGCTTCAATTCTTTCAGGATCAATCTTGATTCCATCCTTAGAAATGATATGGCCAAGTAATTTCCCTTTAGTTACTCCAAAAACAGACTTAGCTAGATTCAAAGAAATCCCGTATTCTCTACATCTATCAAAAACCTGCCTAAGATGATTTATATGATTGATACCATCTTTAGAAAATACAGTAAGATCATTTTGGTAAATCTCAATAAATTTCCTGATCAACCCCTTGAAGGCATAATCCATAGCCCTTTGAAATGTAGCCCCAACATTGGTTAATCCAAACGGCATTCTAATGTATTCAAAAAGTACCCCATGGTGTGGTGAATGTGGTTTTATGACGATCTTCCTTTTTAACCCATACCTAATTGTACCCAGAAAAACCATCTAGCAACGACATCATTCCAGAACCGATTACTCTTTGCAACAAAGTCTCCATGTTTGGCAAAGGGTAATTATCTTTCTTGCATGCTAGATTAAGATTTCGAAAATCGACACAAAGCCTTATCGTACCGTTCTTCTTCCTAACAATCACCAGATTTGAACACCATGTCGAATGCCTTGTTTGAGCGATGATTCCAGTCGCAAGCATTTTCGTAAGCTCTTTCTGAACCAAAGGGGCTAACTTAGGATTAATCTGCCTAAGCTTCTGGCGAAAGGGTTTAGCATTTTCATCTTTTAAGGGGATAGTATGTTCCATGACATCTCCTATAGCCCTTTAATTCATCATAAGAAAAAACTAGAACATCTCGGTATTCACGAAGTAAATTAGTTAACTTTTTTCTTTCCTCCACACTAGTACCTTTACCAATTTTAACAATTTTCGAGTTCTCAGGAGTACCAATGTTTATCTCGAGATATTCGCCTGGGTCCATTTTGGTTTCCTCTCTCAACTTCGTGGCATCGTGACGATCAAAGTGTTGCTCTAAGGCAACCACATTCCTAGGAGTAGGATTTATGATATGCTCATGATTTAAATATCCATCCTCCTCAAAATCTATCTGGAAATCTTCAAACTCATCCAGACTATTAAGAAAACGAATGACTTGTTTTTCATCATTAAAGACTTGCCAATGCTCTGAGTTATCTGGAACAGATGGTCTCAATATTACTTCCATTTTGATCTTATTCTTAATTAGCTCATCAGATAACTGAAATGTAGTAGCAGCTACGGCAAGTTCATCTGCCAAACTATTTTGCTCTCTTGGGATAGCTTCGAGGTCAAGGGCATCAAAGTGCTCCATAGTATCCCACACAGCATTTCAATAATTCTTTAATCTTTGATTTTTACATGTGAATTTATTTTTAAGTTGCATGATAATTAAATCAGAATCCCCCTTAATGCTAAGCAACTTAATTTTCAAAGACTTTGCCAATTCAAGACCCAACAATAAAGCCTCATATTCAGTGACATTGTTGGTTACTTCAAATTCTAATCGATAGGCAAACTTGAAAATGTGATGAAGGAGAGATTTAAACACTATTCCAACACCTCTACCATGCCTAGACGATGCACCATCAAATTACATGTACCAAACTCTATTATTGAGATCCTTAATCTTATCATTAGGAGGAATTATGAAATTAGACATGATAGCGTAATTCCCAATGTCAGATTGCTCTTTGATTATCTCGTTGTGAGGTCTCTTAGGATCTTCAACATGGAATTTTCTTTCGGGTTCTCTATTAAGTCTTACAAAACCATCACCTCTAGGAGAAGGAATCATAGCATATGACCAATTCATTTGAATACTTCCTCCTAGATCAGAGGCCCACTTTCAGGATAAAAGCATACCCCAAGCATCAGGCACATCAACAACAACAATATCCATAACAATCATGATGTCTGGGTAAACTAATAGATGAACTTGTAAATCTTTGATCAAACCATGCACTTCAATCTTTTTAGAATCCATGGCACATATATGATAGTAGGGTCTAGAAACTCTTAAGTTAAGTTGTTCCATGACCCTTTTAGTCATGGCACAAGCTGATGCACCAGAATCCAACATGCAATTATTCAATTTATATCCATTAACTAACAAGGTGATAAAGAAAGGTTGGTGATCTTTGTTATCCGCATCCAAGCTTTGCAAATATATGGGAGCATCGTGATAGTCAACTTCCCGAGTCTTGTGTTGAGAAATATTTACTTGAGGATCTTGAATAGCTTTTAGTAACTTATCTCTTTGAAAAAGGATTTTAGCAATCTCGGAGACAGGAACCCAGATTTTCGCATTGTTAAACCAATTTCCCAAATCAACATCTAATCCAGAGTTTAAACCAGGGTCAAAAGTTCGAGGGGGAATTTGATTCCCACTCTGATCTTTATCCCTTCTTTGATAGGTTAAACCCTTATCTCTAGCAATTTCCATGATTTGCTCTGGAGAGGGTTTTTCACCATATAACCTAGCCAAAATGTCATCTTCATTTTCAAGGCTATTTATACTAAAAGCTGATGAAGGATTCATAATGTCACGACTATTTTCCTTGACCTCTATCCAATCATCCATAGACAAAGGAAACTTGCTACCTACTACATTTATTTGATCACCTGCCCCAAACATTCCATTACCTAAAATTCTTCTAACGATGGGACAAGTGGCCTCTTCATGAAGAGCATCAAAAACTCGATAGTAAGGAGAAGCATTATCAACCAAATTAGTAAGCGGATTAGGAGGTCTCTGCTCACTAGATTGACCCTTCTTCTGCCAATTGTTATTTCTGTTATTATTATTTCGAGGTTGGAAATTTTGCGTTTGTGCTCTTTCCATTTGGACCAACCTATTCTGCAAAGTAGCTATCTCCTTATTATGATTAATTTCCATGCTTTCGATCTTTTGGAGCAATTTTTGAACAAGCTCACTTTCAGGCTCTTGAACTGCTTTTCCTTTAGGTTCTTTTAGTTTCGTACCAACCCTATCGAAACCTGGGATCTCAGACTTCCCAGATGTTGTCTTGTCCTTTTTAAGCTCTATAGCTAAGGCTTGGCAATCTCTATAATCATTAAGTCTAGCATGCCTTAATTCATAAGATGGCTTAGGACTAAAGGCGTCAATGTAAAAATCTCGAAGAGATTTGTCGGTAGGTTTATAGTCTTGAGGTAATTCTCTAACAATACCATTAAACCTTTTGTTAAATTCTTCAACAGTTTCATTCTCTCTCTTTTTTATTATACTAATAGCTTTCACGAGGTGTCTTCCTTCTCTCTTATCTCCATACTTTTCTTTAAAGGCATCGATGATTGATTGTAAGGAATTAAATGAATTCCGAGGCTTTTCTACAAACCAATCATAAGCATCGCCCCCCAACGTTAAAATAAAAAGAGTCATTCTAACATCCTCACGATCGAAATCAGCAGACCTTACGTACTTAGCTATCCATATACTAAAATCTCTCAGATGCGAATTAGCACTAATCGCATTATCTCCCTGAAAGTTAGGCAACTTATCTATCCCAAGTGATGGAAGATCATTGGGATACCCTGGAAAGTTAAAAAAATTGCAAAGGGCATATATATCCATGATGTCGTGCCCAACTTGACTAGTACAAAGCAAATGGTTATCAGAGAGGGCTTCTTATCCGAGGTTAACAAGAAGTGTACGAGAAGAGAGTTTGTGTAATCGTACCCTGAGAGCCCTTTCAAGATCAAGAGCAGGATTGCACAGACTGCTTGGATGTCTTCTAGTATACACTCTTGCAGATGATATATGAAGTGTAGTCACCACCTGGACAGGAAGTGAAACACGAAAAGGCTCGAAATGAAAGAGCTAAAGACAAAAGGAAATAAAATAGATGAATCTCGAAGGGACCAAGGACAGAAAAAACTCTATCCCCAACAACGGCGCCAAAAAATGTTGTCGCACAGATTGTCACGACAACGCTCAGACCGGGGGCTGTCACCCTGATCCCTGATCTCTCCATTTAAGCCTGTCTCCCGCAGCTAAGGGGGGTTAGACCCTATGGGACAATGGATGACCAACTGTGGACTAGTTGGGTTGGGAGACACGAGGGAAAACAAGCACTTATTTAATTTTATTAAGTTAACAGACCAGTGCCTTATGGAGTTGATGACTGAATGATTATTTATCAAATGCTTGCAAAAATATGAGCTCATTAACAATCATTTACCATCAAATAACTCAAACAAAGATTAACTTTTACCAAATGCAAGATAATCGATAAATGCTCAATGGCTTAATGATATTCCAGCAATTAAAATACGAAAGATTGAATGCTTTAAATAACCACGTAATTTTAAATGCTAACCAGTTATCACTTTCATATAATTAATCTTCAAATGAACATTTAAGCACGTTTAACCACATAAAAATGATAAATATTAATCCTTCATCAAAATTTTAGGCTCAGCAGAAAAGATATATTGCAAACATGACAAATCCTTGAGCTAAGACTAAATCTGGCAAAATATTTCCAAGAATTTTTTGGTATTTTTATATTTTAGAATAAGATAAAACTGACCTAAGCAAAAAACTAAAGTCTAAATAGATGAAAAAATCTGGAAAAAATAAATAAATAAATCTAAAGATTACCTTTTTTATGTCTTTTTATATTTTTAAGTATTATCAAAAATTTCAAACAACTACCCAAATTTACAATCTAAAATCTAACATAAAACAAAAATAAAAAACTTTTTATGCCTTTATATATATATATATATATATATATATATAATATATATTATATATATTTTCTTTTGATCAAATGTCAAATGAAATGAACTAAATTTGAATTATCCAACAAAAAAAAAACTACATTAAACAAACTTAAACCTAAATAAAAAAGCTAAAACAAAAACCTTTTTTTATTTTTATGATCTTTAACATTTTTTTTTTTGCTTTCATGATTAAGATCTAACTTTAAATAAAACTAACTAAATTAAAAATAAAGCTTAAACTAAATTAAATTAGAGAAACCCAAATAAAGCTAACTCTAATTCTACATTTATGAATTTAAATCTAGATTCTAACAAACAAACAAACAAAGGAAATCGAAATTTTTTTTTGTATTTTATTTTTTATGGATTTTTCGTTTTTAATTTTACACTTAAAATCAAAATTGAACCACTCAGAATTTTGATATCTAAAGCTAAACTTCAAAAAAAATTTTATTATTGTTTTTTTTTAAAGCTAAACTTCAAAACTAAATTTAAACCAAAAAAAAAGGGACGAAACTTTTAGATTTCTAAACTATTAACAAACTTTAGCCTAACGAATATGCACAAAACACCTACGCTATACCTTGAAATCGATTTTTTTTTTTAATGATACCCTAACTTCAGACCCTGATCATGCCAATCCACGCAAAACAAATCTTTGACCTTTTTTTCGCTTGTCATTTGATACACAGGTTCGAAGAACGATTGGTGACGGCAGCTGAAGGGAGACTTGCGTGAAGGGATTAGCAAGTTGACGGATTGGTGGAGCAGGAACTGCGTTTGCACGTTAGGGATTGCAGGTTGCGTGTGGGAGAAGACAATGACTACGTGGAGAGGTGAAGAATGGAGCTGAAGTGTATTGGAACAGCAAGGCAATATGAACAACAACAACAAAAAAATTCGAATTTTGTTGTGCGTGCGAGTTTTGGAGCGATGGTGAGAGTTGGGGTTGCGTGGGCAGTGTGAAGGAATCGATTTGGGGCAGCTGGAGAGCAACGCAGAGAGTGAGCTGCGGGTTTGATGGAGATGAGGAGATCCGTAGGATAGGGAGAAACTGCGTGAGAAAAATGAAACGTGTGGGGCGATGGACAGGCAGAAAGCGTGAGGATTTGCTGATCTGGGCAGCAACTTTATTGATTTGGACAACTTAGGAATGGTGATAGGAGCTACGTGGGAGCAGCTGATATGTTGAAAATAACAAGGTTGCGTAGAGAAGAGCTGAGGCAGGCAGCAGAATGAAGGAGATTGAAAGAGCGCTGAGAGCTGTGACTGCGGAAATATATATATAACAGAACGTAGATTTGCCTCAAAAATTTCAAAATGCCCCTATAACACAATGAAACCCTGAGCAATAGCAAGGAGCTGATCAAACCCTTGGAAATCTTCGAAAAATCCTGCAACCTGTAATGGAAAGACCAACACCCGGAGAATATATGCAAGGACTAAAACTAAAACCCTACAAACCAGTCAAAAAATTACAATATTTACAGAATTATGGCTCTACAACAGCCAAATTTGTCAGTAATCCTCAATAATATTTTCAAAATTTCAATTTTACTTGAGATACTTCAGAAATCTCATGCATTCAAAAAATAAACTTAAATGATAGACCTAGAATCGAAACTGGTTGGGCTCAACAAGAAAATGCTTTGCGGGAGTTGGCTGGTTCAACCGAGAACTTCCCCAAACGTCCACTGATCTTCTCAAAGATTTCCTGCACAGCTCACTTCAACATCAACAAAGAGGGAAAAAATAGTACTAAATTCCAGATCCAATTGAGATACCTACCATTATTTCAGAAATTCTATTACCATTCAAACCCTAGTAAGTGAAAAAAGATACCTGTGTTCAACATCACTCTACATCAAGCTATTACCAATGGTTAAAAACAGAATTATACAGAAAATAAAACAGCGGTACAGCACTTTAGGAGAGTAACATCAGCGAGATTTCAACCCCAAAGTCTTTCTTTATTTGCAAAAAAAAAAAGTTTACAAGAGAGCTTTCTTCAGCGCAAAACTCACAGATCGAATGATCTTAAATGACCCCTAACACCCTATTTAAAAGAAAAATTCTCAACGGCTAGTTCGAGTGATCCATGTCAAAATAATCTCGACAGTCGATGAGGATCAAGATATCTTTTAATCTCATCCGTCGAAATTTTAATAAATTAAAAATTAAAATTTTGCATATATTTTCTCAAAATTTCGACTTATTTTATTATTTTATTTTATTTCATTTATTATCTTTTTTTTAATTTTTTATTTTTTTATCTATTATTTGATTTTTAATTTTCTTAATTTTTTTATTTTTATTTTTTGGATCCTTGAACTTAGCCTTGGAAAAATCACCTAAGACCTAGGACTTAGGACTTATGAGGGGATTAAAACATTTTCTAACCCTCAAGACACTTTACATCATGACTTTTACAATTTTACATCTCAAGGGGGAAAACCCATTTGACATAGACCCTGATAGACCACCCAATTCTGTGACCAAATATAATCTAGCAGATCAACGCACTAGGACTCCCCTAAGATTCTAGTGACAAAACTCATTCCGGCTTTGGGGTTACGCTGAAGGAAAACTCTGCTAATCATGGATCGGTGAGACAAAAAACCTTCCGAAACGTAGATTATCACTAAAAAATTAGGTCCACCTAGGCAATTTACATACATGACTCATCTCTGCTAAGATTATTTACAATTTACACATGCAGACTGGGTTTACAACATAGCACGATCGGGTTGATGATGGAAGTCGAATGGCACGAACACATCGCTGAAGCGCTATCCCTTTTGAAAAAAAAAGGGGGGTGTACTGCTATGGGTAGTTGACACGTAGTGGTCAACAAATACCCTTAGTCAGTTCATGGTGGAACCGAAAAGGTTACACTAGGCAGCAGCCAGGCACATTCTCAAATATGTGTGAGGAACAGTCGGACTCGGGTTGAAATATACTCGAGGAAATGACGTCAGGTTGAGCGGATTCACAGATGCAGATTGGGCGGGTAGTTCAGTGGATAGGAAAAGTACCTCTGGGTACCGCTTCAGTGTTGGATAAGGGATGATCTCTTGGTGCCGCAAGAAGCAAAAGTCAGTAGCACTGAGCTCAACAGAAGCAGAATATATGGCAGTCAGCACAACTACGTGCGAAGCCATATGGCATAGGAAATTCTTGGTGAGTTTGTTCAGGAAGAAAATGGGAGCGACTAGTGTTTACTATGATAATCAGAGTTGCATAAAACTCTGAGAATCCAATATTTCATGATAGGTCGAAGCACATTGATATCAGATGTCATTTCATCAGGGGTTGTGTTCAACGTGGGGCAATCCAACTACAGTATGTCCCCACAGGCGATCAGGTAGCAAACATACTCACAAAAGCTCTAGCAAGAGCTAAGTTCATCCAGTTCACAGAACAGCTGGGTATGGTAATCCGTTTCAATAGATTCTCAGCAGCAGCAGCTGAGAGGGAGTTGCAGTGAAAATGCAATAGTTGATAGCAGTTCAGCATGGTCAGCAGCAGCACAGATGTAACACATATCAGAGTTACGCAATTGTTGGTGGGTAGCGGCAACGTGACAAGAGAAGGTGTAGAGACACGATGTTGCTTCAGTAGATTGCAGCACTAGAACGCATTCCTCACTAAGAGGGAGTGTTGATTTTTGTAGCATCGGATGTGTTGTAGCCATGAAATTTTGTGGAGAGACTAGAATACATGTATTCTCCAAAACCCAGAAATCGTTTCTGGAAATTCCACCTAGAGACAACTTAATTAAAATAATTAATTTTTTTTAATGGTTCCTAGGTCTAAACATAGGAAATCTGGTTAATTAAAGGGTATTAATTAAGTCACAGTGAGAATCTTCTAGAAGAAGACATGGATTGATTTCTAGTTATCTTAGCCATTAATTATGTTTTAATCTTAGCCGTTGGTGCTCCAACAGAAGATTATAAGAAGAAGTTGATGGGTAGATGGAGAACACACTAGAGCAGATACTCAGTTGCTCAAGGAGATCGATTTTCTCAGTCGTTGAAGTTCGGCAAGAGAAAATCGAGTCAGAGAATGAGTTGTAGGTGGAAGAGAGAGGGCATCAGCATAGTTTGAGAGTGCAAGAGAAATCTGGAAGGGGCAACATAGAGGAGGGATGCAGATCATCAACGCAGAGAGAGTGACACAGGGCCTACATAGTCATTGCGCAGAGGGTGACACAGGAAGGCCAGCGAAACGGCAGGAGGCTCTCTTTGGGGTCAGAAAAACAATGTGGAGTCTGAGAAATTCATTAGTAAATTTCTCTCAGTTATTCTTCCTCTATTTTGTCTATCCGGATCTTGTATAAAAATTATTGTTGAAGATTAATAAAAGAAACCCTCATCTGTTGCATCGGTTTTCCCATATTGGGTTTTTCCGGCGACAATTGCCCAAAAATAACTGTGTCATTGTGATTATATGTGTGCTAGCATTTTCCTTGTATTTACTTTTCGCATAATTTTATTTGTGAAGGTTTTAGTGTATGTATTTTAATATTTGTCATAGAAAACTGTAAATAATTTGTTTAAGTAATTTAACAAATAGGAGAAATATTATCAGTTACTACAGTAGGATTCAGGATCACTAATTTTTCACAGTTATGACTTCTCATATTTAAAAAAAGTCAGGACTCTCCTCTAGATTTGAGAGGGAGTAAAAGAATCTCCTTGAACAGGAGCAAGGATCTATTCCCTAACCAAAAGGGAATGGGGATATCCTCTTTGGTTTAGAGGGAATGATGATGGACATCACATGTGCATTCTCTTCTTCATGTGTCATGCACTTGACCATGACTAATAGCCATAAGTCTAAGTGAAGGCCATGGAGAGAGAATGGTGGAGGATTGGATAAGCATCTGTGGTTTCCTTGAGGATGGACAATCCAAGAAAGGAAAGGCACCAACTCTATTTGAGGATAAGACGAGTATCCAAGATAAGAGTGGTCAAAGAGGATCGATATTCTTTGAAGATGGGAATCCAAGATAAGAATAGTCCTAAAAGGACATACCTAGTGAACATCTTGATGGGGTATGTGCCTTAGAGGCAGTGCGGTATCACACGTAAAAGCCTCCCAGCATAATGCTCTCGAATGAAGTTGAGCTTGTCTAGTTATGCCTCAAAGACAGTGTTGGTTCTAATGTTGATGCTTCAAGTTGGCTTATCAATCCAACTCTTCTTATGAGAACTCTTTAGTCTGAGAATGATGTTGTATGGGTTGTACAATTATGAATACCTCCCTAGTTAAGAGGGAGTGTTGGAAATGTAACTAGTTTCGGCCTTCATAATTGTTATTGTACTCACTTCAATATGTATCTTATGTAACAAACAAAAGAAGAAAGAAAAAGTTATTATTTTAAAACATGGGTTTCATACTCCTTACTGATGGTATTTTAGGTAAAAGCATGGTCTTCATGCTTCTAGGATTTGTTAGGTCATAGGATATATTGTCATGAGTCAAGAGAGTCAACATCATAATTATAATAACGTTTCGGGCAAGATGTATCTTGTAAAAGAATTTATTTTGAGTCTACCAAAGTACAAGTCAGCCCTGGCAGCTTCAAGTCAACCTAAAGGAGGGAATTCAATCCCTTAGAAAGGCTATAAATGAAGGCAGCTTCGACCTCATTTGACACAGTCACTCACATAAGTTTGATCTCTCAAGAACAAGTTCAATCTGACGTTGGAAGAAGCAAGAAAGGAAGAGAAAAGGTATAGAAGGCAAGAAGAATCCAAGAAAAAGGAAAGTTTGTTTTTGGGCTCTATCTCTCTCAAAGGTGCGAGATCTAGGGTTTCTACATGTTGAGAAATGAATGTTTATAGGAATTAGGGTTTGATTCCTCTTTCTTGATAATTACTTGTGATTTATGTTGGCTTCTTTTACTTCTTTATTACATTATCTTTCATTAAGCAAATACCAAATTAAATGTATATGAAGACCACAAGAACAAGAGAAACAAGATGTAGGCACTTAACTAGGGCAAAACCCCTCCAAGGGGAAAACCTAGTCCAACTCTTCCACTAGTAGATTCAAATCAAGATGAGACAATCCAAGACCCTTTAGACCTAGAAAAAGACCTCCTCCAATCAACAAGTCAGCCCTTCCTTCTAATAGATGATCCCTACCAAAGTCTCCAAGTGTCAGCTTCTCAGTTGTAGCTACAATCCAGAATTTCGACCCCCCAACTACAGATTTCCAGCCCACATCTTCAGAATTTCGGACCTACAGTACATTCAGAATTTCGGCCCCAGCTTCAACCCAGAAACTTCGCACGTGTGAGAGAGAGATTGCCCAAGAACTCGATTTAGGTCTTCCAAGCTTCTTCCTTCTCTTGCAACTTCACTCTTCTTTTCTGCTTCTTTCTCTTGTATATCGAACTTGTTGAGCGAGTGCTTCAAATAGGTCGAGTTGCATCTCTATATATAGCCTTTTTGTTGGGTCGAATAGCCCTAATCCAAGCCAACGGTGTGGAGGTGACAAATGACCTTTTTGACTCAAAAATAATTCTTTTTACATGATACAAAAGCCCAAGAAGGGTCTATTAAAAATGAAAATGACTCTATTGACTCAAGACAAAACCTAGAAGCCTTCAATGGAGACTTTGACCTAAAAACCATTGAGCCAAGAATGAAACCCATGCTATAATAAGTCAATTTCTTTAACAATAAATTTTCTTTTGACAAATACAATTATGAAGACCAACACTAGTTATATTCTTCAACACTCCCTCTTAACTAGGGAGGTATTCATAATTACATACATATATAGGTACATGGAAGATCTCAAAATGATATGAACTATGAAGAGTTCTAGCACATGCAGTGCTACAGATTAGATACCTGACTAGGGTACTCTAATTGAGTGGGACTAAGGTGTACTCAAGATTTAGCCTCTAGGTACCATCAGGCTTTTAAGCTCTAACACCAACCCAAGGATCTAGGTGCGTATCCAAGGTCGGAGCTCCATGACCAATGCCACCCTCCCTACTTCGAGATCTAGACATCAACACATAGGCTGGCCAGATGCCCTCCCAAGCATCTTGTTGCCACAAGATGCTTCATCTCTCCCTATTAACTAAATTTGTAACATCAACCAATCCAAGCATGCTTCTGAAATATCCAAACTTCTTATTCAGAAGAGATTTTTTCAGCACGTCAGCTACCTGTTCATCCGTCAAAATATATTGTAGCTTCACAAACCCATCTTGAATCAAACTCCTAATGTAATGGTACTTGTTATTGATATGCTTCGTCCTGCATGGAATACGGGGTCTTTAAACATCTTGATGTTGCTTTGATTATCACAAATTCATCACTGTAGGATCTAAAGGCTTTCCAAACAAATTTGTGAAGAGTTTTCTTAACCAAACAGCTTATTTTCCTACTTCACATGCAGCAACATATTAAGCTTCAACATTACTTAACGCAACCGGATCTTGTTTTCTAATCATCCATGAAATCATTGCAGATCCCAAACTGAAACAACCACCAGTAGTGCTTCTCCCATCAATTTCACTGCCACCCCAGTCGAAATCGGTAAAACCTATTAACTTAACTTCCTTCAAATCATATTTCAAGCAGTGATGAATTGTACCACGTAGTTATCTCAAGACATGATTGGAAGCTATCCAATGGTCATGACGAGGCTCCAATTGAAATTGACTAAGAACATTCACAGCAAAGCATATATCAGATCTAATATTTACCAAGTACATCAAAGAGCCCACCAACTTACGATAGCTTGTAGGATCAACAAGACTAGTGTCGGAGCTTCTCAACTTCTTAAGATTTGTGATCCTTAGAGTAGTCATAGGTTTGGTATCCATCATACAAAACTTTTGTAACATCTTGATTATGTACTTACCTTGACCAAGATATATCTTACCGGGTTTTTGCCAAACTTCCATGCCCAAGTAATAATGCATGAGTCCAAGATCTTTGATTTCAAATTTTGCTGCCAAAATTTTCTTGCATTCTAGGATTTTGCGCTCCACACTTGTAATGAATAAATCATCCACATATAAAAGTATAATAACTGGTTCATTGTGCACTATCTTGGTGTAGAGGTTTGCATCAACAGAACTTTTGACGAACCCAATCCTTAAGAGATATGCATCCATCCTTGCATACTAAGGCCCTAGGAACTTGTTTCAAGCCATGTAGAACTTTCTTTAGTCCCCAAACATGAGTATCCCTATTATTTATCTCAAAGCCTTCTGGTTGTTCAATATATACTTTTTCATCAATGGTTCCATTTAGAAATGTTGTTTTGATATCCATTTGATGGATATTCCATCCCATAGTAGTAGCGAGCGAAATCAAAGATCTAATAGTAGTATACCTGGCAGTAGGAGCAAAGGTTTCTTCATAGTCTATTCCTTCCTTTTGAGAGAAACCCTTTGCAACAAGTTTGGCTTTGTATTTGTCTATGCTTCCATCTACGCCATGTTTGATTTTGTAAATCCATTTGGAAGTGACAATAGATTTGTCACTAGGTCTAGAAATGATTTCCCAAACCCCATTCTTCATGATAGATTGATATTCCTCCTCCTACATTGCTTTCTTCCATTCTTCTTGATGAGTGGATCTTCAAAGGTAGTTGGTTCTGCTTCGACTAACTTCGTTATATATATTGCATATCCTAAGTATCTTTTCGGTCTTTTGCTTTCTCTGAAAGATCCTTTAGTTTCTCCATGGCCTTCGGCATCTTCAAGTGTAGCTTTTAACCAATTTGACCTATTCTTTGTTTTGAGAATGATTATAGGTTGAATAGGCTCACTTGGTCCTGCTTCTTCTTCTTCTTGGTGTTATCACTCAGGGAAAACCCTAGCTGCAGGGAAAAGCCCTAAGATAACCTCAAGAGTCAAAACCTTTTTAGGTTGAAGCTGGCCCTTCAACCCAAAGAGGGATCTCTCCGTAAAACTCAACTACCCTATGGTCACTGTAGTATAAGGTTTCGCGCAATTGAGCTCAGGTGGCCATATTTAGGCCTAGGGATAAATTGATTGGGTGATCTTCAAAACCATTGGGCATGGAGTTCAGCTATTAAACAAATGAGATCACAGCTCCAATGAGTAGGTTGTACAAGCATGAAAGTCACAAGTCCTTTGACTGTTTGGGAGATTTGGAAGAAAGAGGACTGAAGGAAAACAGAGTTTATACATGACTTAGAATAACAAATATTAATGACGGATCATTTCAAGGGAGGAGCATCAATGAAATCCAATCTCATAAACTAACATTCTCAGACATGGAAGAAAACAATTATATAACAAAGAAATACTGATAGGGAGAAGTAACACATGAATTTCCTACTAACTGCTCATTAAACGTTGTGAATACATTCAAGATTTCCTCAAATATATTTGGACTACAAGTTCTTTTCCAATAAAAGCCAACCTCGTTTCAATATTCATAAACTGTTTATATAGTGCTTACATAATAGTTTGCAAAATAATAGTCATCTCATAATTATAGAAACTGAGATATTTTAAATATCTTTCAAGTTCATGTATGCAAAGATAAACTTAAAATTATTTTGTCTTTCCTAGAATATCTATAGGAAAATATGCTTGTATTTAGGCAAAAAGAAATATCTAGTCAACTGCCTCCCTTGAAAGTAGAACAGGTCCCTAAACTATAGTTTACCATCTCTGCTATCATAACAGGTCCCTCTGCAACAATCCATTAAAATTGCTCCTTTGTTTTTCTCGTTCTTCTTCAATTCTGATGGAAAATCTTTAGCCTTCAAATTTGGAAATTGGTTCATTAATGTTGACCCTCTGCCTTGGAATCTGGAGTGGCTGAAGTTGTTTTCGCAAAAACTTGTTAATTGTCCATTCAAATTACCAACCCCTCTTTACATGTGATTCAACAGTTGTCGACTCATACGCTTTCAACTCTTTGTATGGTCTCATCGAAGAAGTTTCCACCTTAATGATTCACCGATACTCCTTAGCCCCTTGCGCTTTGCTCCTTTAGCATTTGTTTTGTTATATGACTGGGCCAGTGACTATCGGCTTAATGCCATATCAAAGCCCTTTATAACGTAACTTAACACGAAGTTTCGATTTTGTCCTGGCTCCTTTTGCTTTAGCCCTTCCCGCATTTCTTCACCATACGACCAAGGGTTGTGACCTACTGCTTAGCCTTGAAGTGCTAGGGCATTTTGTTCGCTGTCGAGGGCTATTTTTCTTTGTTAATTGCTTAGCGCTCAAGTTTCTTTAAATTCCTCTTGACCATGTGCTAGCCCAATATCAGAGCCCCTCATCGGAAGTTTCCAATCGAAGGATTTACTTTGGAACTACAATATTCCTCAACCTCTGATATGCGACCTTCGATATGATGTCATCAGTCCATGTGGCACCTCGTGAGTGATGACACGTGTCACCTAGATTTGCCCCCTTATGACCCCTCAAAACGCCAAAATTGTCTGCCACGTGTCCTATCGTACTGCCATGTCATCCTGACGTCAGATTCCACTGTAACTTTATTGGAACCAATCATATGTCACCAAGTGTCCCACTAGAAGAGAGAGAAAAGGGCCCATCCACCTATGGTTTTGCGATGAAATCCTTTGTTAACCTTTATCAACGTTCCCCAGCGGTTTTAACACTATCGACATTCCCCAGCGGTTTTAACACCATCGGCACATTTGCATATCACAACTTCTTAAGGTTGTCACCTTAAGAAGTTCCGATTTCCGATTCTTTGATTCGTCGATCGCCGATATGCCCTAAAACTCCAATGCGCCGATTCGTCGATATGCCCTAGACCTCTGATATGCGATCATCGATGTCTCCTTCCCTCCTAAGGCTTCAATCCTTGAAACTTCAACGGACCATATCTTTTGATCCAAATCCATTTTTGGACTTCCACATACCGTTGTAAAGCTTGTTCAGAGAACTTTCCAATGCAGAGGGTCCGATGTAGGCTTTGAGTCCTTCTGCTGCTTGGAAGATGACTGCAAACTTCTCTGCTTATTTACTCGGATTTCCAAAAAATGTTGACAACTCTGCTGTCAAGAAATTTTACTTGTTTATTTATTACAATTTTAAATACTGACACTACAATTGTCAGCGTTTTCCAAAAAAGATTTAAAATTGCAAAATGTTTATTGTAATAACACTTGGTTTGCAGGTACCTTGTCATGTTGTTCTTCTTCTTCAAATAGCGGTACATCTTCTTCATCAGATTTGATTGGTATGTCCTTGGATATTTTGTAAGCATGGCTTTCATCAAATATAACGTTGTTGCTAACTTCGATTTGTCTTCCTTCTTTGATGTAGATTCTATAAGCCTTTGATGAAAGGCTATAACCAATGAAGATACATTTTATACTTGTAGAGTCTAACTTCTTTCTCTTGTCTTTTGGAACATGAATGTATGTGGGACAGCCAAAGATTTGGAGATTGTCTATACATGGTTTCTTCCCTATGAATGCTTCTCCCGGTGTCATGTTATCAAAAATTCTACGAGGACTTCTGTTTTATATGTATATTGTTGTCATGGTTGCTTCTCCCCATAGAAATTTTGGTAGATCTTGATCAAATATCATAGCCCTTATGCATTCTTCAATTGTTCTATTCTTCCTTTCTGCTACTCCATTTTGTTCGAGGTTGTAGGGAACAATGAGCTCCCTCTTAATACCTGCTTCTTTACAATATACAATAAGTTCTTTTGAAGTATATTCCCCTCCATTGTCAAATCTCAAAGTCTTTATCTTTCTTTCAGTTGAGATCTCAACTTCAGATCTAAATTCCTTGAACTTTTCAAATACTTCGTCCTTTGTCTTGAGAAAATAGAGCCATGTCTTTCTAGAGTGGTCATCAATGAAGGTCACATAGTAAAGATGACCTCCAAGAGATTTATTAGACATGGGCCCACAAACATCGGAATGAATGAGGTCTAATATCTCCTTAGACCTTGTGTCACTACTTGTAAAAGGTTTTCCAGTATTCTTTCCCAAAGCGCATCCCTTGCATACTCCTTCATGATCTTCCTTGTGTTAGGGATGCCCTTTACCATTTGACTAAGAGAGGATATTATCTTGTAATGAGTATGCCCATATCTTCTATGCCAAAGTTCAATAGGATTGATCTCCATGTGAACTAGGGCTTGAGGAGATGGTGTTATAAATCTATATAGTCTTCAGAAATTCCAATAATCTTTGCCTTTTCAATACTTGAATCCTTTCCCCAAACCAAAACTTTACCATCTACAAAAGAAACCCTCTCTCCTTTATCATCTAAACAAGAAATGGAAAGTAAATTATTTTTCAAACCTGGGACATAAAGGATGTTATTGAGGTGTAGCTTTGCTCCACTTTCCAGCTTTAATGATGTAGATCCAAGGCCCTTGACTGCATAATTGTTGTTGTCTCCTAGCTCCACTACATGTGATGATGATTCTCTTGAGAGAGTATGAAGTTGTCCACTTTCTCCCATCATATGTCTTGAGGCTCCACTATCAATGATCCATGCATTGTCAAAATAAAGTGTACCTGTAATCATCATCCTTCACTCTTGACTCTCCTAGATAGATTGTAGATGAACCTTCCAACCCAGCTTCCTGCAATTATCACAATATTGAGTCCCATCTTCAAGTAACTTGCCTTTGAGGGAGAAACCTTTCCTTCCAAGATTGTTTTTTATTTCTTCAAATGATAGCCAACAAAGTGATCTTCAACTAGCCCTTCTTTCACCTTAGCTCTGATATCATGTTGAGAAATGAACGTTTATAGGAATTAGGGTTTGATTCGTCTTTCTTGATAATTACTTGTGATTTATGTTGGCTTCTTTTACTTCTTTATTAAATTATCCTTCATCAAGCAATTACCAAATTAAATGTATATGAAGAACTCAAGAACAAGAAACACAAAATGTAGGCACTTAGCCAGGGCAAAACCCCTCCAAGGGGAAAACCCAATCCAACTCTTCCACTAGTAGATTCAAATCAAGATGAGACAATCCAAGACCCTTTAGACCTAGATAAAGACCTCCAATCACCAAGTCGGCCCTTCCTTCCAATAGATGATCCCTGCCAAAGTCTCCAAGTGTCAGCTTCTCAGTTGCAGCTACAATCCAAAATTTTGACCCCCCAGCTACAGATTTTTTGCCCCCGGCTTCAGAATTTCGAACCTGTAGTAGATTCAGAATTTCAGCCCCAGCTTCAGCCCAGAAACTTCACTCGTGTGAGAGAGAGATTGCCCAAGAACATGATTTAGGTCTTCCCAGCTTCTTCCTTCCTTCTCCTGCACCTTTGCTCTTCTTTTCTTCTTCTTTCTCTTGTAGATCGAACTTGTTGAGTAAGTGCTTCAAATAGGTTGAGTTGCCTCTCTATATATAGCCTTTATGTTGGGTCGAACAACCCTAATCCAAGCTTACTTCATGAGGACAAGGGCGACTTGGTGTGGAGGTGACAAATGACATTTTTCACTCAAAAATAATTCTCTTTACATGATATAAAGGCCCAAGATGGGTCTAATAAAAATGACAGTGACTCTATTGACTCAAGACAAAACCTAGAAGCCTTCAATGGAGGCTTTGACCTAAAAATCATTGACCCAAGCATGAAACCCATGCTTTCATAAGTCACTTTCTTTAACAATAAAATTTCTTTTGAAAAATACAATTATGAAGATTGACACTAGTTACATTCTTCAACACTGTAGCTTCCAGGAAGGCCAAAATTGCAGGTCCGAATTGCGGAAGATCAAGTTGCAAAATCGAGTTGCTGGAAGAGAAAATACTTTGATTTGACTTCATTGACCTTGGAAAGTATTATCTTGCTGAAAGGAGGATCTCTTGAAGAACTATCTTAGGGTTTTTGCAACAGCTGCAGGGTCGAAGTCGGTGATCAAAGTTGCAGTTAGAAGCTGGTTGATGCAGGATTGAGCCTTGTTGATCTGATCCTATTGGAAGGGTTTCCTGAAGGGCTAACTTGGTATTTGGAGGAAGTACTTGGTCTATGGTTTGGGTCTTGGTTGTTTCAATTGAAGCAGATTCTATAAGAAGAGAAGATATTTTTCTGGGTTTTCCCCTTGGAGGTGTTTTTCCCTGGCTTGGAGCCTAATTTTTGTGTCCATTGTCTTTACTATTCTACTCTTGATATCTATTTGATGAAAATGATCTAATAAAGAAAAACACAAGATGATAAATAAAGTTCACAAGCAAATATTAAAGATAAGGAAAATATGAATTAATAGTTGCCATATTGCATTTTCTAACATACCAGGTTGTAGAATTATGAATACCTCCCTAGTTAAGAGGGAGCATTGGAAAATGTAACTAGTTTCGGTCTTCATAATTGTCATTGTACTCATGTCAATATGCATATCTTATGTAATAAGCAAAATAAGAAAGAAAAAAATTATTATTTTAAAGCATGGGTTCCATGCTTCTTTTGATTGGTCTTCTAGGTAAAGCTTGTTCTTCATGCTTCTAGGATTTATCATGTCATAAGATTGAATGTCATGAGTCAAGAGAGTCAATGTCATGTATATAAGACCCATTTGGGCACGATGTACCATGTAAAATAATTTATTTTGAGTCAAGACAGTCAAAATAAGCCTCCTAGCACAAGTTGGCCCTGCAAGAACACAAGTCCGCCCAGAAAGGGCTATTCGACTTCCACAGATGAGTATAAATAGAAGTTGTTCAACTTCATTTGGCAACCAATTCGATCTGCAATCAAGAAGTTCAATCTGAGGTGCAAAAATCAAGAAGGAAGTCAAGAAAGGCAAGGAGAAAAGAAGTTGAAGGAAGAAAAATCAAGTTTTTGGTCAAGGTTTGCACTAGTTTTCTCTCACACGTGCAAATATTTTGAGTTGCTGCAAGGACCGAAGTTGCAAACCTATTACAGGTCCAAAAAATTGAAGTTGGGGGCCGAATATCTGACTTTGGTTTAGTTCTGAAAGGGTTTGACTCTTGTTGACTCGACTAGACTTTGACCGAATTGAAAGGGCTTCTTGGAGGGCTAACTTGGAGCTGGAGAAGGCTTTGGTCTTGAGGTTTGGTTCTTGGTTTTCTCATTTGAAGCAGATTTTATAAGAAGAGAAAAGATTTTCTGGGTTTTCCCCTTGGAGGGGTTTTGCCCTGGCTTGGAGCCTAATTTTTGTGTCCATCGTCTTTATTGGTTTTGCACTTGATAATTGTTTTATGAAGAAGATCTAATAAAGAAACACAAGAAGATAAATAAAGTTCACCATAAATTATTAAGGTTAAGGAGAAATTGAATTAATAGTTGTCGTATTGCATTCTCCAACATATGAGGCATATAAAGTCAATTAAAGACGAGCGAAGAAGTATGACTCAGGCAGGCCAACGAATCTGAGGCTAGAAAAGAAGCATGTATGAATGATCATCTCTATGGGAAGCCTATGACTTGACTAGGATGGAGAAGAAGATGGACCAGGTTTGACCTAGTTATTGATTAAGATGTACCTCGATTGAATTGAAGATTCCTCTATTGAAAAGGTTGTTAGGTTTTTCCCCATGTGGGTTTTCCTAGAGTAAAATATTGTGTTCTTGTGTGGTTCTCTTTATGATCCCACTGGCATATTATTTTATTTGTTGAAATTCTCTGCATAATTATTAAATGATGTACAATAAATAAAAGAAAAGATCAATCTATGAAAGAATCATAAGAAATAATTATCAAATTAGAGAACTATGGTAAAATCAATAACTCCTTCATAATATAATGATCTGGTGGATGATATTCATGTCTATTGACTCACTACATATGAGGATAGGATTTTCATTGACAAGCAGTGCTTTCACCCTTGCAATTATTTGTTGGATGCCAGCTTGGTAAACTTCACAATCTACCATTTTTCAAGATGCATCTTTCACCAAAAATATAAATGTTTTGCGGACCACAATTTTGGCTTTTCAAGATTTTCATACAACAGTCCATGCCTAGGTCAAGTTGAGAACAGTCTAGAACAACAACACAACCACATACACATTCTGGTTTGCTAAAAAGTGTCCAGAGAAAAGATTGCCATGCACCAATACAAGAATTGCAACAGATACTGTAAACTTAATGAGCATTCCAGTGCCGCTTTGACCCCTACGCAATTGTAACCCTTCATTTCTTTCCCCATTTGTCTTCAATCCTTTCTATGAACAGTACTTGGAATCACCATGCACTTTGTGGATATTTTTACCTCATCCAAGCGACTACCATTCCAATATGAACCACCAAACATGACAATTCAAAAAACCCGAGTAGATGGATTTTTCTTTCATGACTACCATCAAAGTTGCAGAATCAGCTATTGCTAGCACAGTTGTGGGATAAAATAACGGATCTCCATCGTCGATAGACCAAATGTATGTTGTTATATCCTGTTTATGCTGCAAATATTCATAATAACAAAGAAAACCAATTAACAATGGGAGACTGCCCTTATGTGCTTCCTGTTGCTTTCCTGAAGTTGATTAAAACACAAACCTACAACTGGAACATTGATCTGAAAGGACAACACAAAATACGTCCCTGAAATTTGCCTTAGGCTCCTTGGTGCTATAAAATTAGCATATTTTCCTCCAATAATAACCAGTGTTCCACAAGGATGTGCCCCCAGGGTGGGGGACGCGCTTCCTCGCTCCCCCACACTCCCGGACGGGGAAACTCTTGGGGAAACATTTCCCCACGTCCCCTTTTTTGGGGAAACTCGGGAAACTTCGAGGGGGGGGGGGGCTTTTTTCTAGTGATGAAAAGCGTCCTCCCGCATCCCCCCCAAACTTTTTTGCTAATAACAATTAAAACATAAAAAAAAAATTAAAAATTATTAAAAGAATTATCAAAGAAACAAAACAAAAACCTAAAGGATAAATTAAAACTTTAAAGCATAATCATTCACATCTCATTCATTTCTCATTAACCCTACGATTTTACCTTGCCGCCTGATATTTTCCTTTTGTTGCCGCTCAACATTTTACCTTACAGCCCGAGATTTTCCTACCGTTGTTGCTTGATGTTTTCCATATGCAATTTGTTGTGATTCAGATTTACATCGACCAAGGCCCTGAGACATTTGCGTTGGAAATACTGAGGGGGGGTGAATCAGTATTTCTTGAGACATTAGTGTTGGAAATACTGAGGGGGGGTGAATCAGTGTTTCTTTTCAATTGTTACTTTTACCAGTTAAATCAATTATGTTGGGAACACAAAATGAACAATAGGAATAAATGCCTTTATTAATATAATCTTTATAATAAATCAAGTACAATATATATAGGGCTCCAACCCATGATGAAGACACTGATCTTCAAACTTCCAAGCTCCAACCTATTTCCAAGCACCAACTTGGTCTTTTGTGAGCACCAACCACTAGGGCACCGACCTTATCTTCTCAAGGCACCAACCTTGTGTTTAGAGGCTCCAACCCTTCTCTGGTACAGGCTCCGACCTGGTTTCTTGAGGACATCGATCCTCTAGGGCTCCAACCCTATCCTTAAAGGCACCTACCTTGTTTGTTCGAGGCTCCAACCTTCAGGGCACCAACCCTCTGGGCTCCAACCCACTGCTATATTTTGTCTAGGTATGTTTGGATATTAATTCTTTACTCCCAAAATCTTCTTCGTTGAATTCTGTCAATCTACAGTTTCAGTGTAGTCTCCATGCTACATCATCAATGACAACCTGCCTCCATATGAAGGATTCTTCACAATTCTTCATATGGTCCAATAAAGTTTGCAAAGTTTACCTCATGATGATCTCAACAATGCATCATGATCTTCAATAAAGTCTCCAAGATCTGCTGATGTTTTTCAATAAGATATCTGCACTAGGTCTTTGCAACAAATCGATGTCTACGTTATGGCTTCACTTTGGGTACGATCCTTCCAAGATGAATCAGGTCAAAAGATTGTCCTCCCGCTCTGTCTTCAACTTCCTTCTTCGCTCAGCCTTCATCTTATGTTGCACCTTTTGCGTCTGCCAGACCTTCGACTTCCTCTATTTCATCAAGTTCACGAGTTAGTGAACTTTCCTTGTTCTCTGTGATAGAAGCCTAATATGCCTGACTCAAGTGGAGCATTTCAACTTATATATATATATATATATATATAATATATATATATATATTATATATATATATATATATGTATGAGTTTTGCCAATAAACGAAACGAAACGTTCATTGGTGGAGGGGCCGACTTGTGCATGAGTTGGTATATTAAAATATATCGGAGGGCCTGCCACGTCATCACCTTACCCCCGCAATTGCAACCTTCATGAAAAAATCGGAGGCCTTACAAGTTATGAACATGCTCTGTCTTCCAATATAACATCGCCGATGCCCCTACTTCGACAGAGCGGATGCGATATTCAATAGACTGTTTTTTGATAGCCCAATCGGGTCCACAATATTATCGCAATCGGCGGTCCGAGGTCCATCACTCTATCGCAATCGGTGGTCGGGTTCACAAGTCTCATCGCAATCAGAGGTCCAGCGGTGACAACCCTTATGATTTGCATAACTTCCCCAATACCTGGATGCGATATTACATAAAGGTATATTCTATGGAGCTATCGGATCTGCGTATTATATCGCAATCAACGTTTTAACATCCCTTTGAAATTTTGTGATTACTGCGGATGCGATATTTCATTAAGTCATGCTATAATGGTGTAGTGGGTCCGCAATGTTATCGCAATTGGAGGATTTGGATATACATCCCTTATGACTTGCGATATGAACGTTCCAATAGTCGGACGCAATATTTCATTAAGGTGAATTTAATGGTCCAATGGGTCCGCATATTATAACGCAATCGGCGGATTTGTATGTGACAAGGTTTTAAGGTTGGCGACATGGCGGATGCGATATTTCTTGGGTTTGTTGTAATAGGACCATCGGGCCCGCAACTTATATCGCAATCAACAGATTTTGAGCAGTGGCATATAATAGAAAACGTCGATATTATATATTGCCTTTACGATTTCTCCGATAACTCTGTTTATGCGCCTCCACTGTTTTCTTCCTTTCGGTTCTTCTTGGGCATATATTACATGTGATACTTCCGATATGGCTCCTCCGGTGTTTTCTTCTTTGCTCCTCCGATATCGTTGTTGCTCTTTGTTTTCTGATAGCACTTACCCTTGGGCATATGCGATAACCTATTTCCTTGATGGCTTATGATGAACTCTTCCTCTTACTCTTTGGCTTCATGGCTTCTCCTCTTTACTCTTTCTCTTTCTCTTCTGATGACTTCCGATATCTTTCCTCCTCGGTTCCATTGTTTCTATTATGTCTGTATTCAATCCTTGGATCATCCATGAGCAGCATTATGATCAATGGGCATCAATGAGCAACCACACATGTCACAAGAATTTTCCATCACAAACACTACCATATTGACATCAATGACAACATAGATTAACAATTTGGAGTTGAGATTTTCATTTTGTGACTTGGAGCTGTGATTTATTATTACGTATTGTTTGAGAAATTTACTAGTATTTCACTACTTTCTATGTTTACTTTTAGTTTCGTATTCTACGGCTATTTTAGACTTCAGCATAATGTCATTGTCAGATGATGAATTTACTTTTCGATGGTCATTGTGTAATTTCAATTGTCAAATGATTAATTTAATTTAGATGTACCTTGCATAATATTAATGCCCATTGCCAAATGATGAATTTAGATGGAACATTGCATAATGTCAAATGATGGATTCAATTTAGTAATTTACTTTTAGATTTATAAATTTACATTGATGATTGTAGAAATGTCAAATGATAATTCTGATTCATAATAGTCTAATAAGAAATGATGATCATATTTAGATATACATTTCATAAATATTAAGATTTATTATTTACTAACTTAGTTATTGACATATTGTTGGGATTTTATTTTTTTATTTTTATATATTAAATTTTTAATAATTTTATAGTTTGTATGACTATGATGTCCCCCCATTTCCCTGAAATTTCCCTAAGTTTTGGGGTTGCTTATATACGTCCCCCTTGTACCTATCCCCACTCCCATGTCTCCCCGTCCCGGGAACTCAGTGGAACATTGATAGTAACACCTAAATGAGTAGGTGGGAGGGCTTCAGACCTGGATCCAAGTTAACTACAAAATAGATCCAAGTTAACTTCAAAATAGCAGTTGAAAAGGCACTTCCAAGTCCTTACAATATTGCACATCCTTATCACTCAAAAATCTATAAATAATGTTCCAAAATGCAGATGCATTCTAGTGGAATAGCGGTGCTGGTGGGGTTCTTATTGAAAGTTTGGGATGGTCATAATCCTTTCCAAATTGGTGTGTAGTAGTTAAAATGAGTAAGTTAAGGTTCACAGGCATCCTAGTTCTAACTATTGTTTGGATAAATGCAAACACCACTATAATGATTTGCTTTTTTATGGTGTGTTCCTCCAGGTACTAAAGGTCAGCAAATTAAAAACAATAGTAGAGCCACTTTCCACTAGAGGAAGAAGGCACAAAATTCCAGCACCCTATTCCTGGTAAGTTGAAACAGTGAAGCTCTGCAGAGGAAAACACACTAAGAAGTTGAAACTACTACGACAAACTTTAGATCATTCCAATGCAAGCATCAAGGTAGAGCCATTGATGATATAAAAGAAAAAATTAATCAATCAAGAGAAGGATGCAGTGTCCATCTATCATATACACAGGGTGGCTATTTACAATGTCTAGGACTAGTTTAAGAACATGTCATGCCTTGTAGGTGATCATCAAAACTAAGATATAATCATGATTCATAACCACTTTGTGCACATTCACATACTACAGAGTACAAAGTCAAATATCGTTACGTTATGAAATACTTTATGGAATAGTTTAAATCATAGTTAAGTAAATGCGTACAACACTAGTTACAATATATCAAACTAACAGACTACATGAAAAAGAAACTCTCGTTCATATAAATTATTTTAAATTTTAAATTTAAACTATAGATCATTTTTCCAGATGAAACATGCTCTTAGCTTCAAAACTATGAAACATGCTCTTAACTTCAAAACTATGAAACACTGTTTTTGAAAAATTCTAACACAAATGAAGAAAGCAAGGAAAAATATTTGCCAAATTAGATTAAACCTGGTGGCAGAACCCGCTTGTAGAGTTGTAAAGCTGGCTCCATAATATTGCTAAGCCACGCCAGTTGAGAGCTCCATTTTTTATCACTCAAGTCCTTTGGATTGCCACTTTGTTTATCAGTAGATATTTCCTGCCCAGAGGACAGTTGTTCATCCAATTTAGGTGGCTTGGCACAATGATCTTTGCTATCTTTCATTTCTAACTTATTGCCATCCAGTTGCTCTGCTTCAGATTGCTGCCAACCATAATGAGAGAAAACATGTTGAACGGATTTGCTACATGCTTCCAGCTGCTTTTTCAGAATATTGAATCTGTTGTCTGTACAATATAGTCTGTGTTACCATCTGATGAAGAAAATATAGATTAAAAATATACAACTGATTGTCATTAATTGGAAAGACATACACACACATACTGGTACATAACCTAGTTTAACAAACTCAAATTTACAATCTTATTAGTTCAACTCTGTTAACATCCCTATAGCCATTATTTTCAGGAAAATAAAATAAAATGCCTTTGGTCTAAATTTAAGCACCTCTGAATGTATGTAGGTTAAATAAGATTATATTTTCCTATCTATGTTTCCCTTTTATGTTTTCCAATTGTTACCCACTAAGCCCATAAGAGAAAAAATTTCTCCCCCACTTCACATCCAGCCAGCCAGCCAGCAGCCCCTAACAACCACCACTAGCTTATGATGTGCCAATTTATTTCCGCCACCTACATCAGTCATATTTCTTCTCACCCATCTAGCAAGAGCACAAGGACGAAGGTAGGCCTCCAATCAGAAGGTAGTTTATTCATTTTGCAATCAGGTGCTTATGCTTGTTTGTATTTGGACTTTTGATATGGATTATTGGGATGAACTAGAAGGAGGGGTTTTGACCGTGATCTTGTTCCCTCGCATTAAATGGGCGGTTAATCTTCGACCCTAGTCCAGTGGGACCTCCCCTAATGTCCCGACTCCCAATGGGTATAAGAGGGGCACTACTCGGAAATCCCTGATTAAGATAGTCCCTATTCCATACCAGGTTCCATCTTACATTACAAGCCCTTATTCCACCTCCATTCTTCGGGTTCAACTAACCAATGGTTCTTTGGGATTTGGCACTCATACATACATACCTAGGTAGGGCCCAAAAATTTTCCCTAGGAGGTTGATGCAGCGAAAAGAAAAGGAAAAAGCATATAATGGCCACAAGAAAAATAAAAGAAAGAATATCAAAATGCAAAACATGGCCAGGACATCACATTAGCACATGGGCAAAAGCCTAGCATAAGCACTACCTTACCCATTATGGCCATTGCCCGGTTCCTGAGAACCATATTGCTCCTATACACCAAGAAAGGAACCCTTGCATTTCCCAACCCCAATGGGCAATCAGCTGCCTCGTCATTAAGGGGTAATACAGCTGCTATACATCATACAAAGTAAGCTCTAGCCCTTTGAGCTATGAGCAGTAATACAAAGAAAAATCAAGCAAAAGTAAAAGGCACAAAAGAGGGGTGGAAAAACAAATGCCGGATTGGTAACTCATGCATCCATGATTGCTCCCTCCCACATCTATACACTCAGGATGTGGATCCCCATCATGCTGGTCCCTTTGACCATGGCACTTGACCATGAAGTCTTCTCCCCTCCGTTGTCATCATTATTCACATAACACCTATTGATTGAAGGGTGGATTGAAGAAATGTTACTTCCCCTTGAGGGCTAGAAATACCTAATCGGGTTGTCCTTTAGCCACTCCTACCTAGCGAGGAAACACCACGGTGAGTTCAAAGCCTCAATTTTGGAAGGGAAGCCTTGTTTAGAGTGTTAAATAGCCCTTTACATGCAAACTTGGTTCACTTAGATGCAAAAATGATTATTGTACCTAATGATTGGCTGTCTGCACTAGACTTTATGATGTGATTGTCAGGTAGTTCCACAACCATAACCTTGACACCTCACCCACAGGTACCCAGGCCTCCAAAGTAGCATATTGACAACCATAGGTGTGTTGATTTTTAAGTGCAATCAAGACAAGCACAATTTTCTGCCAGATAATTACTTACAATGATACAATTTATCTTCTTAGCACATGTCAAATCATTAAGCAATTACACTCCATAAAATTTCAATCATAAATATAGTAGGGCAGTAAAGATCATAATAAAATAAAGATACATAAGAGACGCAAAATTTACCCTGGGAAAACCCCAACAACCTTTTCTTAGGAGAAATTTTCCAATTCAATCAATTTGTAAATCGAAATTTGTAGTCAAACATAGTCAAAATAACCATACCACTTTTCCAAGTCAAAATTGGTCAAAGGAGAGAGAAAGTCAAACTTCAAATCTAGTCAACAAGCTGAATTTCGACCTTTGCTACTCTTGATCAACTGTGGTCAAAGAGGCAAAATTTAAGCCCTACAATTTCGGTCAATCTGCCTCAAATGACCTACGGTCAACGCTAGCCAAATACAGTTCGTTCAACACAAGTATTTCTGCCCAGAAATTCAGTTAAACATTCAATCAAATATTCCTTCAGATTTGGTCTAATCAACCAGTCAAAGATTTTGTCAAAGTAGCCCAGAAAACTCCAAGTCAACATTGGTCAAACAGATTCAAAGTTATTCAAACTTTTGTCTCTCCTCCTTCACACGTGTGAATAGAAGACTCCTTGAATAGATCTTAATTGTTGATGTGATATCTAATGAGGAGGGTTAAATGTCAATATATACATATCCAATCGAGTGGGTTTTGACCAAGGGTCAAACCCCTCATCAGGTGGCGCTGACCTGTCAAACTGGGGTCGACTTGAACAGCAAGGATAATAATTATTTTTCCTTTGACTTGTAGGCTTCAAATACCGACCATAGCTACATATTTTCAACACTCCCTCTTAGCCAGGGAGGTATTTCTCCTTCACTTCCACATATGTACATATGATGAATAAAATTTCTCCATTCCAAGAAAAAGTTGAAAGATTGAAAGCATCCCCACATCAAGTTCCAATAGAGGAACTAGTCACCCACTAGTCTTAGGGTCACCAACTCAACAAGTCACTTGGAGACATGTCAAGAACCCCACCTGACCCAAGGTGAACTTGGGGCCCATTTACCATTCCCACATGTCGTCACATGTCATGAATGGTAAATACTTGCCCATTACTATGAGGCACAAGATCAACCCACTAGCCAAACCCTATGGAATATGGTCAAAAATCCATGAGCGAGGGAGCAATCCAAGCCTTGATGGTTACTGAGCCAAACTCCATGGATTCCAAGTCAAACCCCATGACCAAGGGAGCAATCCACTCATTGATGCTTATTGGGCCAATATCCCCAGCCAAAATCCATGGTTGCTAGGTCAAACCCCATGACCAAGGGAGCAATCCAGGCTTTAATGCTTATAGGGAAAATCTCCCAACCATAAACCATGGTTTCCTGGTCAAACCCCGTGACCTAAGGGAGCAATCCAGGCCCATAGATGCTACAACATCAACACTCCTTTTCTGCAAGGGAGGGATTCTCAACCACTCCAAGCCTATCTCTGAAGTAAATGAACTTCATCTAGGGCAAAGGCTTTGTAAAAATATCAGGAATCTGCTCATCAGTAGAGATGTGTTGGAACCTCACCGCTCCTTTTTAAATAATGCTCTAGATGTAGTGGTACTAGATCTTGATGTGTGACGACCTGTCATGGAAAATTGGGTTCTCAAAAAGCTTCATACAACTTTGACTGTCACAATATATCATGATCTATTCCAGCACAAGATCAAACAATCTCGCAAATAACTTCCGAAGCCACACCGCTTCACAACTCGCCAAACAAGCAACATTATATTCAACTTCAACATTTCTAAGTGCAACAGACATTTGCTTCCTACTCATCTAAGATATCATAATGGAGCCCAAACTAAAACAACATCTTGAAGTACTCTTTCTATCTTCGGTACATCCAACCAATCTAAGTCAATGAATCCATGCAATTGTAGTTCACCATTCAATACATATCTCAATCCATAATCAATAGTGCCATGCAGATATTTCAATATATGTTTCACTGCAATCCAATGTACATGCCTAGGTTCCACCGAGCACTGACTCAAAATGTTCATAGTGTAGCAAATATCAGGTCCGGTGTTAACTAGATGGTTTAATGAGCCAATCAATTAACAATACATAGAGGGATCAACCAAGTCAGAATCAGAGTCGTGCAGCTTTTTCAAATTAGTCACAGTGGAAGTATCCATGGACTTACCGTCCATCATCCCAAATCTCTGAAGGATCTTAATAATATACTTTCCTTGACCAAGGAAAATTTCACCTGCCTTTTGACACACTTCCAATCCCAATTAATAATGCATTAAACCAAGATCCTTCATTTCAAATTCAGAAATCAGCTCCCTCTTACACTGGAGAATGAGGTTCCTTGCTCATGTCAGAAACAAGTCATCAACATGTAGTAGCAAAATCACAGGCACATCTTTAACAATTCTAAAGTATAGCTTTGGATCAGCATCACTTTTAGGAAAACCAAGACTCATCAAATATCCATCAATCCAAGAGTACCAAGCTCGAGGTGCCTGCTTGAGTCCATACAAATCTTTATTCAATTTGCAAACATGAGTCTCCCTCTCATGAACCTCAAACCCTAGAGGTTGTTCTATGCACACTTCCTCCTCGATCTCTCCATTGAGGAAAGCAGTTTTGACATCCATTTGATGTAATTTCCAACTTGCAATAGAAGCAATAGCAATAATAAATCTAATGGAAGTGTACCTGGCAACTGGAGAAAATGTGTCTTCATAATCTTGTCCGTCTCCCTGAGAGAACCCTCTAGCCATGAATCTTGCTTTGTACTTGTTTATGCCATTTACCAAATGCTAGATCTTGTAAATCCACCTTGAAGTCATCATTGATGTTCCACGAATCTCAACACAATGACATCCTTCAACTTGTTGACTCGCCTGCTTCTAGGAGCCCTTTCGGTATGATTCTAGATATCAATACAATTTCTCCCTCTTGAATATTAATCACTCCAGGGAGAATCCTCTTACTACAAACCTTGCTTCAATCTTCCAAAAATTCCATCTGTTTCTAGAGCTTTGGCAGTCTTCACGGTGTACCTGCAATTCTCACTAGGAGGCCATGGAAGAACAAGTATAACCCAGTAAAAGGAGCAAAGACAAGAGGCTAACAAATCAAAAACAATAAAAATCAAGGAAGACAGATATAGAGTACTTATCTTTTGAGGATTGTCAAGAATTGTCAACTCCCTCTTGCTCCTTACCTACTTGCAAAAATCACTGAAATCTATTTTGCAATCTTATCAACCTAGTAAAACATATCCTTGTTCTCATCATAAACTATTGATGTTTTGGTAGTGTCATTCTTGGATTTCTTCTGATATGTATGCTCATCATCATCAGTGTCTGAAGCTGAGGCATTGTGCTTGCCCTTCCTCTTCCTATTATTATTTCCTTTGGGACACTTGTCTTGATAGTGACCATACTTGTTGCAACTGAAACATTGGATTTCTGACATATCCTTCTTTCCTTGAGAGGGAAGAGGTCTTCTTCCCGCATTCCTTTGAAACCTTCCAAAATTCCTTCTTCCTCTACCATTCCTAGATTGAGCTACAAATGCTTAATCACCATCTTGAGGTCTTTGAATTTTCCCTCGAGGCAAGTCTAGATTCCTATTGAGTGCAAGAGGTCCATAATTCATCAATACTTGGAACATCCTTTCATCCACAAATATTCGTTGTAAATGGATCCCTTAAAAAGGGCAATCCATTGAGTGTTGTAGTTACAACCTCTGTATCAGAAATCAGTTCACCAATAGCTTTAAGTTGATCTCTCAGTTGGGATATCCTTGTGAAATAAGAAGCCACAATATCATCCTTTGTCATTCAAACATCACGAAGTTGATTCTTCAAACTCATTTTCTGACCAATGTTATTAATGGAGTACAATCCTACTAGAGCATCATATATAGCCTTTGGAGTTTCCAAATGTGAAACAAATGGGATCAAGTGATCTTTGATGGACTCAACAATGATTCTCATGGCTATGATCCCATTCATGAATCTTGTGTTTCCTTCATTGCCTTGAGGTTCAGTGACTTTGCCCTTCACATAATCCAAGACATCATTCTCTACAAGTATAAGATCAATCCTTGTCTTCCAAGCCCTAAAGTTCGTAGCACCTTCCAACTTGTTCTCTGTCTTAGAGTAGGAACCCATGGTCATAGATCTGGACAATAATCATATTATAGAACTAGGTCTCTTAAGAGTGATCTCAATGCCCTTTCCTTCACCAAAGCTTTGATACCATGTTGATTTTTAAATGCAATTAAGACAAGCACAATTTTATGCTAGAGAATTACTTCTAATGATACAATTTATCTTCTTAGCACATTTCAAATCAATAACCAATTACAACTTAGAAAATTTCAACCACAAGTATAATAGGTCAGTAGAGATCACAGTGAAATAAAGATGCACAAGAGACACAAAATTTAGCCTAGGTAAACCCCAAACCAAGGGAAAAACCTAGCAACCTTTTCTTAGGAGAAATTGTCCAATTCAATCAATTTGTACATCTGAATTTGTAGTCAAACATAGTCAAAATAACCATACCACTTTTCCAAGTCAAATCTAGTGAAAGGAGACAGAAAGTCAAACTTCAGATCAAGTCATATCTAATCAACAAGCCTAATTTCGGCCTCTCCTGCTCTTGGTAAACTACGGTCAAAGAGGCCAAATTTTGGCCCTGCAACTTCAATCAATCTACCTTAGTTGACATGCAATCAACACTAGTCAAAAATAGTTTAGTCAACACCGGTATTTTTGCCCAGAAATTCGATCAAACATTCAATCAAAGATTCCTTCATATTCGGTCCAATCAGACAGTCAAAGATTCAGCCAAAGTAGCCTAGAAAACTCCAAGTCAACATTGGTCAAACATATTCAAAGCAGGTCAAACTTCTCTCTCTCCTCCTTTGCATATGTGAACAAAAGACTCCTTGAATAGATATGAATTGTTGATGTGATATCCAAATGAGGAGGGTCAAATGTTAATATATACATGTCCAATCAAGTGGGTTTTGACCAAGGGTCAAACCCCTTCATGAGGTGGGACCGACCTTTCAAATGAGGGCCGACTTGAACAACAAGAATAATAATTATTTTTCCTTTGACTTGTAGGCTTCAAATACTAAACGCAACTACATATTTTCAACAAGGTGAAGCGCTGAGGGCCATGGGACTCCCAAGTAGCAGCAGAGCATCACACACACCCTTGGGCACCTCCATCACCTAGTGCATTTTGGCACTTTACCCTACATTTGATGAATTTTTGGGATGATGCACTTGGACTCAGCATGCCCCCAGTCGGCCTTAGCACTTTGTGAGGGATGGCAGTTGATCCAAGGCCCAAATGAGGATGGTCTCACCCCTTCAGACATGGGAGGGCTAGCACCACCTTGGAAGCCCTCAATGTTGGAGCAAAGACTAACACTATGGCTGGTTGGAGACCCATGAGACCACCTTGGGGCCTCAAGTTCGATTTTGGAGTCCATAAAGGAGTATTAACAGATTCCTGAGGGCCAACCCTAAGGGGATGATTTTTTGAGGCTTCTACACCTTCTTTGGCACCTAGAAGCCTCAACATATGCCAATTAGATCCCAATGGATGGATCACATCAAAGTTTTTTAGCCCTACAGCTCACATATGTGGGCAAACCATGTGATTTTTGGCCTAAGCTAGTGGGTTGGCTTGTAACCCAATGCATCATTGTGACTTTACTTTTTTTCCTAGGGGCTTTTAGGCTAGTTAGACATTATGCCTTCGCATAGAAATAAAGGACAAGATAATTTGTAAATTCATCATCACTTGGACTCTTGAATTTGGCCTCTTTGGACATTTTGTCCTCTCGTTCATATGGGAAAGATGTGATCTATGGAGTGAAATTTGTGTTGAGAACTTGTTCTTGTCTTTGGAGAAGTCACTTTGGATCAATAATTGGATTGTTTCATACATATTGTCTTGCCATGTTTATTGCAAATTTCAGATTTCATGTCTAATGTATGGAATGAATTAATGAACTAGTGTAAATTTTGTTGAAGATCAATCTAATGGAATCTAGGTCATATTATTGCATGCATTATTCGTAGTATGATATGTGAATGGCAATCCCCTTGGTGATCTCATGTTAGATCTCCCAAGTGATCTTTGATCCCCCACAAAGGTGATAAATAGGGTTTTGATGTTAGGGCATCAAAATATCCTTACTCCCTTGCAAGATCAAATCAATTTTAAGAACACATAGATTCCATTGACCCTAGGACTAGGCATTGGACTTCCTTATTAACTAGGCATTGGACTTCCTTATTGGTGATCAATTCAACTTCTTATCCATAAATTTTCTCCTTCTCTATCTTGACCTTATTGAGTATCCAAGGAAGATTCCCTGGTCTACTCTAGACTCTAGAACCAAATTTTCCCAATTTATCATCATATATCTTCATGTAACATTTGCTTCCAAAAACTATGAAATACTTTACTGAAGTTGGCCTACCTTTCCATAGCTCATATGGTGTCTTATCATTGTTAATTCGGACTTGTGCTCTATTCATGATGTAAATTGTTGTAGCAACTGCTTCTTTCCAAAACTTATCTAGTAATTTGGGTTCTAGCAACATTGTTCTAGTTGTTACTTGTACTGATCTATTCTTTCTTTCTATGACTCCATTCTATTACGGAGCTTTGGCAACTTAAAGTTGTCTCTTGATTCCATACTTCCTACAAAATTCATTAAAATCATTTGAGGTAAATTCACCTCAAATTCTTAGGCATTTTATTCATAGATCACTTTCATTTTCATTTAAGGCTTTGAATTATTTGAAAGTATCTAGTGCTTCTAAATTTGTTTTAAGAAATGAAACCCAAACTAATCTAGTATAATCATCAATAAATAACATAAAGTGCCTTTCACCTTGCAGAGTTGTTGTTCTTATTGGTTTGCATAGATATGTGTGAACAAGCTCTAGTGGCCTTGATGTTGAGCACTCCTTTGACTTGAAGCTCACTCTTGTTTGTTTCCCATGTTGGCAAGATTCATAGATGGTGCATGTTGGTTTTGAGATTTTGGGCATATCTCTCACTACTTGTGTCTTGCTAATTTTTACTAAATTGTCAAAGCTCAAGTGTACTTGCCTTTAATGCCATAACGAACCCTCATCTCCCTAACTAATGTCGCATTTTTCTCCTTCAAGAATGTATAAATTGTCTGGAGTCCTTATCGCTCTTCCCACTAATCTTCCCGAATTAATCTTCCTTGTTTCACAATCTTTAGCACAAGAAGTGAGACCATAACCTTGATCACACATCTAGATGACACTTAAAAGATTATGTTTGAGTTGTTCAACATACAAAATATTTTGTGCTTTAGTCCTACCATTGTCAAGGCTTGTGGTACCTCTTCTAGCGATTCTTGCAGATCCAATGTCTTCAAAAGACACATTTCCTCCTTTCTCTTCTTTTAGAGTAATAAATTTATTTTGATCTTTGTCATGTGTTTAGACTCTAGAGCACCCACTATCAACGAAGCACTGAATTTTATTGTTTCGAGCATACATAACTAGTCCACATTTTTTGTTGGTGGTTCTTTCTGTTTTCTCTTCCAAAACCCTTCTTTTGATCTTATAGGACAGTCTCGTACCACATGTCCAAAATTGTTACATCTATAACACTCTATATTATACTTGGATAATGGTGCAAATGAAAAATGATTTCTACTATAATCACTATCTCTTATTATGATGTCTACGAGCTTATTTTTAGAAGTTTGAAGAGAACCTTTGGCTAAGTATAGTTGCCTTGATGGAATAGTTCTTCTAAAGTTGATATGCTTTGGAGATGATCCAAATCTTTGTTGCTCCTTGTCCCTTATCATATCGTTGCTTGCATTGTGAATGGACCCCTTGAGAGCATCAACATAGCTTTTTGGTGTAGTGGTTTTTCCATACTCCTCCATGTTAATTTTACATTGTTCTATGTTATTACAATCACTTTAGCTCAATTCTTAACATCAATTAGCAACCAATTCAATCTTCCAGTAATCAATAGCAATTGTAGATAAAACTAAAAATATAATGAACAATAAGAGACAATCAAAAGCAATGACAAGAGACACCAAGATTGGTCAAAGACTAAGGAAAAACCCCATAAGGGGGAAAACCCTTTCAAATTCTTCTTCTTATTAGATTGTCATAAAATGTTCAGCAGAGAGTACAATGATCCAAATTCATCAACAAGAGTCAAAGTCAAGCTTTTGACCTATCCAACAAAACAACCAACCAAGATCCAAAATATGAGACAATAGTCAAATATGGTCAAAGTCAACAGCAGAGGCAGCAGCAAGTAATCAATGCTCAACTGTCCTCCAAAGAAGCTCGGTCAGCCGTCAAAGAATGCAGCCTTCCAAGTTGGTCAAAGTGTTGTAAAAACAGTCCCAAAAAATCTCCTTCAAACTCGGTCAAAGTGAAAGTCAAAGGCAGTCAAAACCTTAATTGGGGATCTGAAGTCAACCACAGTCAAAGTGCCCAGAAATTCTCGATTTTTGTGCCAAAGAATTCGGTTCTCCAAACCAGTCCAAAAACTCAAGTCAAAACAAATCAAACTATGCCCAACCACCAAAAGTCAATGTTGGCCAAAGTGTTGGTCAAAATAGATTTTGGCCTCCTGCAATTTTGTCCTTCCTCCTCCTCGCACGTGTGGATGAAGACTTGCAATATTTCAAATGCATCGAACCCGAAGAGAGAGATGCTTGATGTGATGTCTCCAAATGAGGTTTTTGGACTTGTATTTATAGGCGTTGGAGGAGGGCTAATTAGCCTTTTAGGCCGACCTCGAATTTTGTGCCATTGTGGGTTTTCACTTCAAAAATATATTTTTCCTTAACCAAATTGAGTGCTTCTAGAGGCTATTTTGGGTCTCTTTGAATGAGGAATTTTTTCCAATGAAGGGAATTTATCCCTGAGCTGCCAAATCAACACTCCCTCTCAGCTAGGACTAAATTTCTGACTGAAAATATGTCCCATCTCAAATGTCTAGTCATCATCAAGTCAAATGTCGTCTCTACTCATCTCTGCTCATCTATTGAATACTCCCGAATCTAAAAGAAGAATTTAAAATTCATAAGGGAGTTCAAGCTACAACCCTCTATCCAATGACAGTATGTGAGATCCATCTACCAGCAAGGATCACATCCACCATGTTGTTTAGTCAACAAGCAAGACCAAACTTGCCATATATGGTAGAGATCACATCCATCATCGGTGACAATTGGGCAAGATCCATCTACGAGCAAGTCTCACATCCATCCTATTGTCTAGTCAACAGGCGAGACCAAACTTGCCATAGAGGGTAGAGATCACAACCATCCCAATGTTTGTTGATCATCACAAGTTGACCCTGAAGAGTCAAGTGGTAGAACACCTACATCCTCTATACTTAAGCGAGATACACCATCTCAAGTCATCTCAACCAATTGGCCAAATGGGGAGGCAATCAGGATGCATACTAGGGTATACTTCGTCAATCATGATAGCGGGAGATACCCAACTTGTCATTAATGACAAGGATCACACACACCCTCTAATGACTATAGGCGAGATACTACTTACCATAGAGGGTAAGGACCACAACCATCCTATTGTCCAGAGATACCTCAACCCCAGGAACTCTCAAGCTCAATTCCTCTCCCTATGAGCTCAAACAAGGGGGAAGAGCATAGCTTAGTGTTCTTGACCAGTCGGGACCCTTACCCGGGAGGGTCACATCCATCAGTCCAAGTTGCTCTCTAAAAACCAAGAACTTCCCTTTCGGCAAAGCCTTGGTGAGTATGTCTACCATTTTCTCGTGTCGATATGTGATGGAGTCATACAGCTCCTCTTTGTACCATGTCCCGAATGTAGTGGTACATGATCTCAATGTGCTTGGACTTGTCATGAAATACAGGATTCTCTGCCAATCGGATCCCACTCTTGTTGTCGCAATATATCACTATAGGGTCCAAGATCTGCTCAAATAGCTCTCCAAAGAGTTTTCTCAACCAAACTGCCTCACAGCTAGCCATGCTAGCAGCAATGAATTCGGCCTTAGTCATGCTTAAAGCTACGAACTTCTGTTTCCTGCTCATCCAAGATATCATAGCAAATCCCAAGCTAAAGCAGCACCCTAATGTACTCTTCCTATCAATAATATTTCCAGCACAATCAGCGTCAGTGTATCCATGCAGTCGTAGATCTCTTGTAGAATATCTCAAACCAAGGTTAATCGTCCCATGCAAATATCTCAAAATGTATTCGGCAACAACCCAATGTGCATGGAGGGGCTCAGTCATGAATTGACTCGAGGTGTTCACTGCAAATCATATGCCTGGACAGGTGTTCACAAGGAACATCAATGCCCCAATCAATTGTTGATACTCAGACGGGTTAGCCAGGTCAAGTCCAGCATCACCTCTGCACAGCTTCTCAAAATTCATCTCCATTGAGGTGGCCAAGGATTTACATTTTGTCATTCCAAATCCTTCCAACAGCTTCATGACATATTTTCCTTCAGAAAGGAAAATCTATCCAGGTCTCTGCCAAACCTCTAATCCCAGGAAATAATGCATCATACCAAGATCCTTCATCTCGAACTCAAAGGCCAACTCCCTCTTACACTCGAGCATCAGGGGCTCACTATCTGTCAAGAATAAATCATCAACATCTAAAACCAAAATCAAAGGCATCCCTTTGACCACCTTGAAGTAGAGGTTAGGATCGGCATTGTTTCTTTTGAATCCAAGCTTCACTAGGTAACTGTCAATACGGGCATACCATGCTCTGGGGGCTTGCTTCGAGCCATATAATGCCTTCTTCAACCTGCAAACATGTGTCTTTTGGTCCTTCACTTCAAGTCCATGTGGCTGCTCAACGTAAACTTCTTCCTGTAGTATGCCATGAAGAAATATCATCTTCACATCCATCTAGTGAAGAGTCCATCATTGACTAGCAGCAAGGGCAATAATCGATCTAATGGTGGTGTAGCAAGCAACTGGAGCAAATATATTACCATAGTCTTTTCCCCCTTTCTAAGAGAACCCTCGAGCCACGAACCTTGCCTTATACTTCTTAATGCTTCCATTAACTCCATGCTTGATTTTTATAGCCATGTCGAAGTCACAACTGATTTTCCTTTTGGTCTCGAAACAACATCCCATACATCATTTTTCATAATTGATTCATACTCTTCAGCCATGCCATCCTTATCAGACCTAAGAGTGGTGATGTGACAACCTTACTCTTTTTCGACTAATGCTTTGAACTTTTGAAATTCATTACACGCTTTTGATTTCAATTTCAAGAAATACACCCACATCTTCCAACTGAAATCATCAACAAACAGAAGAAAATCCTTGGCACCAGTGATTGACGTCGTGTCCATTGGTCCACAAACCTCTGCATGAACCCGTTGAAGGACTCTTTGCCCTCTCCAAGCATTTGCTTCCCAACTTGGCAAGCTTCGCAAACTCCCTAGATCTTCAGTGGTATGTCAAAAATTCCATCGACCGGTAGAGAAACCACGAGCATGTAGAGAAACCAAGAAATAACTCATCGATGCTTTGGTTCCATCGACCAGAGTCCAAATCAAATTTGACAGAACCAAAGCCCTTCACTAAATATGTAGAATTGTCACAAAGAATGATCTTCAAACTTGGCTCCCTCTCAACAAGATTTGAGAGAACTTCCTTATACCCGGAGAAGTGTCTAGAATGTGAAAATTTCTAACCAGAAATTCTATTATTGCAGCAACTAATTTATTTTACCTACTTATTTTCCAATAAGTTATCTACGAAATCCCTTCAGTAAATATTAAAATAAATTCTACTGCAGATATCACATCATTATACAGAAACAAATACATGCACAAGAATCAAACACATCAACATAGTTGTTTTGGGACAATTGTCCCCGGAAAAACCCAATGTGGGAAAACCAGTGCAGTAGAGGAGGATTTTATTAATCATCTTTCTTGAGTACAACTAGGGTGCCAAACTAGCTTACCTAACAAAGATAACCACACGGCAGTAATACCACAAAATTCCTCCGGCACTTCCCTTAGGCTCAGCATCAGTCCAACTAGCCTCTACGTAGCTCCCAGACTCCCTGCGTCATCACTCTGCCTCACTGCGTCAGCACTTGGCCTCTCTGCATCACCCACGCAGGCACTCCAGTCACTACGCAATCCAGTTGCCTTTGTGTCTTTCCGATTGGCTCTACGTTTGCCTCTCTAATCTTTACGTTGTTCCTCTGGCACTATCCCTGCCTCTCTGTTATATACTCGTTGCCTCTCACTGCAATCCAAACCACTAGTTCGAATTTCTCAGCAAGCCCCACTCCAGAAATCGAACTAATTGGTCTCCCCTGATGTATCTCCAAATGACCCTCAAGCCTCCTCTTATACTTTTCCTGTTGATGAATCAACGGCCGAGATTAAATCTCTAATCAACGGCTAAGATTAGATTTGGTTTGATCCATGTCATTTAGAATCTTCTCACCCAATTTTATATTAATACCCATTAATATTTTTATTTTCCTAAGTTTAGACTTAGGAACCCATTAAAAATATTAATTATCTTAATATCTCTCTAACCGGGTGGAATTTCCCCAAACCATTTCTGGGTCTTGGAGATCTCATGTCCTTTAGCCTCTCCACCAATTTTCATGGCTAGAGCACATACGATGCTACCCCAAATCAACATAGAAGCCCCACTGTCTACTAGCCAACTACCATATGAATCCAAATGAGAAGAACTAGAAAGGGCAAAGATAAGAATATATCAGATTGACTAACGTTGCATTACTTTCATACCTGGAATTTCTTGACTTGTTGTGAAGATGATTACCTCTTTCACGATCATCTAAAGGAACTCTTCTTTTGTCATCTCTTCCTCTTCAATCATCACTTCTTCTATTATTGAACCTGGTATTATTGAAGCCACGATTGTTGTTGCATCTTGACCTTGGAGCATCCCTCCTTTCTCGGCAATCTTGAGCATAGTGGGCAAACTTGTGACAATTATAACACTCAATCTTTGACATATCCATGTCTCTTCTTGTTTTTCTTCTATTGGGTGCTGGAGCAGACTTTCTTGAATTAGATGGACCTCATCTACCTTTCCTTTTCTTATCTTGAGTAACAAATGTTGATGACTCTCCTTCTTCTTGCTTTTGAATCCTTCCTCTTGAGATCATCCTAGATTCTTCTCGAGTGCATTTTCCCACCAACTCATCAAATGTAGGAAATTGGTTATTGTTGATAATAGTAGTGATGAAAGTTCCCAAATCAAAGGAAGACCTTGTAAAGTGACCATCACCAACTCCCTGTCAGATATTGGTTCACCAGTAGTTTGCAATTGAGCCCTTAATTGGGATACCCTCATTACATAGGACTGCACAGGTTCTCCCTTGTTTATCTTCATTTCTTTGAGCTTATTCTTCAAGGAGAGGATGTGGTTCAAGTTGTTGACTATATACATCCCAACCAGCTTATCATAAATGTCCCTGGACTTCTTCAAGTTGCCAACATAAACAAGTAAATGATCTTGCAAACCATCAATAATAATTATCTTAGCCTTGATCTCACCTTTCTTACACTTGGACTTGGTGGCAGAGGGAGCATTCTCCAGAGGCTCAGGAATCTTCCCGTGCACATATTCCAAAACTTCATTGTCATCCAATATACTTCCAACCTAATCGTCCATGCTGCAAAGCTTGATGGATCTCCTAGCTTCTCATTGTCCTTGAAGAAACAGGTAGTCATCTTGTCCAAATCAAATAGGCCCCTTCAGCTTCTTTCGAGTATGATTGCTCGTCTCTAGTCTCTTTGGGCTTTGCTCTTCACCTTGGCTCTGATACCATGTTAATTTTACATTGTTCTATGTTGTTACAATCACTTTAGAACAATTATTAACTTTAATTAGCAATCAATTCAATCTTCCAGTAATCAATAGCAATTATAGATAGAACAATAAATGCAATGAACAATAAGAGACAATCATAAGCGATGACAAGAGACACCAAGATTGGTCAAAGACCAAGGAAAATCCCCACAAGGGGGAAAACGTTTTCAAATTCTTTTTCTTATTAGATTATCATAAAATGTTCAACAGAGAGTACAATGATCCAAATTCATCAACAAGAGTCAAAGTCAAGTGTTTGACTTATCAACCGATCCAAAATATGAGCCAATAGTCAAATCTGGTCAAAAGTCAACGGCAGCAACAGTAGCAGCAACTAGTCAACGATCAATGGTCAATTATCCTCCAAAGAAGCTCGGTCAGCGACCAAAGAATGCAACCTTCCAAGTTGGTCAAAGTGTTATCAAAACAGTGCCAAAAATTCTCCTTGAAACTTGGTTAAAGTTAAAGTCAAAGGCAGCAGAAACCCTAGTTGCAAATCTGAAGTCAACCATAGTCAAAGTGCCTAGAAATTCTCAATTTTTGTGCCAAATAATTTGGTCCTCCAAAACAGTCCAAAAACTCAAGTCAAAACTAATCAAACTATGCCCAGTCACCAAAAGTCAATGATGGTCAAAGTGTTGGTCAAAACATATTTTGTCCTTCTTCCTCCTCGCATGTGTGGATGAGGATCTGCAATATTTCAAGTGTACCAAACCTAAGGGAGAAGAGAGAGATGCTTGATGTGATGTCTCCAAATGAGGTTCCTTGACTTGTATTTATAGGAATTGGAGGGGGGCTAATTAGCCTTTTAGGTTGACCTTGAATTTTGTGCCATTGTGGGTTTTCACTTCAAAAACACATTTTTCCTTAACCAAATTGAGTGCTTCCAAGGGCAATTTTGGGTCTCTCTGAATGATGAATTTTGTCTAATGAAGGGAATTTATCCCTGAGCTGCCAAATTAACACTCATGTCTCCTATCTTTTCTCTTGCTAAGATTGGCACTTTCAAGGTTTTCTTCAACTTCCTTACCTAGTGACTTGGCGTTTGCATCTTCTTTGTATGAGGTCTCACCCATATAACGAAGACCGATCTTGTCGTATGGTGATCTTTGACTATTGGGAATAGAATTTGGGGTTTGAGAGCATTTTATGTTTTTGTTGAGCTTATCTAGCTCTTTCCTTAATGAGACAATTTCTGCTTCAAGCTTCTCACAGTTTTCTTCCTTTTCTTTTAGTTGATTGTTCAACACTTCTTCCACTCTTTCTGCTTCCTCTCTCTCAATCTTAATGAAGATGATTTCTTTGGATAGTCTCTTGTTCTTCTTCCTCAGTTTATCAATTTCTTCTCATGCACTGATAAGTTCTGCTTAAAGATCCACTATGCCTTCAACACTTTCTCCTTTTGCTTTTTCTTAACAATTAAGTATGGTCCACTATGATGCATCTATGGTCATTGTCCCTAATGATTGGTGACTTTCACTTGATTTTGAGATCATTTTTCCAGGTAGTCCTTCACACAGCAGCAAAGACCTTTGAGGGCACATTATATGTCTCCACTACATATCATGCCCATGTCGTTTCACACTTTCAGGAGAGCAATGATGACCTTGCAAATGCAACATCACCCCTGCAGATAAAAACGTTGAGTGCTTTGATGACTCCAGTAGATGACTGACACCTCAAAGCACCCCCAGATGCTGAAACATTGAGCTCCTCTTGCTTGGTGTTGGATATTCTTGATGTTGTACCCAGCAAACCCAACATGCCCCAGGCTATCCTTGACACTACTTGATGGGCATTGCTTGATCTGAAGTCTAGATGATGATGGTCTGGATGACAAGGGAGGGCTTTTAGCCTTTTACTAGAACTTGGAGCCCCAACGTTGGAGAGAGATGATGCCACATCATCCATCTAGCCCTTAAGAGGGTGGCATAGGGGACCCAAAGCAGGTTTTGACAATTAGAGGCATTTGAGGCACTTCTTGGGGGCTTCCCCTCAAGGATTGGAGGCTATTATGATGATTGGACATGTCACTAGCCGATCCATGCACTTTCATAGCATTTATGGCCCAAAAAGGGTATGACGTCATGCTTTGGGAGGATGTCGACTCACATGTGTGGGATTTTATGGCATTATTTTGTTGTTTTGAGCTATGGGGTTGGCTTGTAACCCCTTGTCTTGACAAACACTCAAAACTAATCTTGTGTAGGGGCTTGTAGACTAATATTTTGCTGCAAAATGAAGAGATGGAACTCATATAAATAGAGGATCCCTTCATTCTTTCTTTCCATCATCACACTAGAGATTTCAACCCCTCTTTGAGGGAACAACTTAGCCTTTGTCTTATTCGTTACTTATGAAGATGTGAATTTTATGGAGTATCTGCTATTGGAGATTGGCTTTTACATCGGAGATGTCTTTTCAATATTGAAAGGTCTTTTCATGGAAGAAATTGTAAGTTAATTGCTGGTTTTTATTGCTTTGCATGTCAATGAATAAATACGAGGTTTTTTCTATGATCCATGACTAAAGGCATATTATTTGTGTAGAATCTTGGTTAAATTTTGCATGTTAAATTCTTATTCCTTGAAATCCATACGAGAACACCTAGTGTGCAAGTTCAAGAGACATCTAACATGGACACCGCCTCATTGGATGGGATTCACACTACTGTTGCATGGAGGGTTGAGATCAAGAGGTCTATGGAATTTATCCCTAGTTGGTCAGAGAAGGAGGCAACAAAGGAGGTAGTAACCACAGAGGAGAGAGAGGTAGATGAGGAGGAGGAGGTGACACCACCTAGCATGGTCACCAACAAAGGATGTCAAAGTCTAACTCCTACTTCTTTTTCTAGAGGATGTCAAAGTCCAATGCCAGCCCCAACACCTTCTTCCTCTAGAGGAAAAGCCATTACCTTTACCCGTAAATGGGGTAGAGGAAATCACTAGTTTATGTTATCTAATTTCATTGTAGATGGCTCATGATGATGAGATACATTTATTATACCTTTTGTTGATATTTTGAGGCTAAATCAAGACTTAAGATTCAGGACATGATTCATTATTGATGTGTGATGTAGCACTAGACATCTTATATATTAGTTTTCTTTTCATATTTATGCAACAATGCATTTATTTGTTGTTGTGGATGCTTTAGATGCTAAAAAATTGGGGGAAAAAACTTTTTGTATTATTTTAATTTTGCCAATGGTTGTCGATTGTTAACAATATTTTACAAATTTTTACAACTTTTTGTTTTTTCAGACCCTTGTCGATTTTATCCCGATATTAATGCCAGCGACATTGTCAAAGTGAAAGAGCCACCCAATGAGCAAGTAGACCATGCAAGTGAGATGGTTGAATTTCTAAATAAGGCTTGTGCAAATCAAAATCCAATGGGTGTAGAGGAGGTAGCCCAAGATCTTGTCAAAAAGTCAATGCAAGTTTGGAGAATCCATCTAAGGGATCAATGTTTATGAAGTTGGTTGGTTTTGTTGGTGGCCAAGGAGGGAAAGATCTTTGTATAATCAGAAGCATACCAAGAAATCAAGGCCTAAATGAAGGCCACCTCACTTGTGAAGGGGGAAAAGAGTTTATTTGGGCTTCTCAAGTCTAAAATTTATTCCTCTAAAGTTGATTTTATGGCCAAGTTGTCTCTACTCATGGCCAATATTTCGGCCTTCCCTCGTTCATCAAGCGAGAAACTTGAAGTAATGTTAGATAACTAGTGGTGGTTCATCTTAGCGAGCTACAAAAGTTGCTTGAACAAAAACATCTCATGTTTAGTTTCCTTTGTTACTTAAGGACATGGTTGAGCTTTCAAATTAGTTATCCTTTTCTATGGAGGTTTTAGGATTTGCTCAAGCCAAGTACAAAAGCTTATTTTGGACAATTATTTTTTTAAGTCCTCTTCCTTGCCAAGCTCTCGAACAAGGAGCTCATGGCATCCAGGGAAGAAGTAGGTTTTCTTCTCATGATTTTTGTTCTATTTTGGAAATGTTGACTAGGCACAAAAATTATTGGGTGCACAAGATTGAATGCAATGCTTTTCTTTTTGTGATGTAATAGTGTGTTGAATACCCTGATACTATGACTAAATTGGATAGATATTTTAAATAACAAATAATGTAAGGACTATTGTGTGCTTATCTTTATTTGAATAAAAAGAAGCATGTGATTTCTTCTTCGGCCTTTGTAGAATAAAATAAATAAAACCTCTAGCCATGAATCTATAGAATCCACTATAATCTTGGGGATTTGTTCTCGTTAATTTTCAATAATGCCACTTGAGAAATGTGGCACAATGACTTTGCAAGGACCTTGTATAGATAAGATAATATAATTTCATTAATGTCCAATGAATCCCCACAAAAGTAGGTAAATGGGACTACTAAGTACGAGAGTGTTGATATAGAGTGGGAGCACAAAAAACTCCTATATAGAGACAGTTTAGTAGTTCATAATCCTCCATTTAGTGGCATAAACAAAAATTGATGAGGTTGTCACCTCACGAAATAGGGAAAATCAAGAAAATATGGCAACACTTGGCAAGCATAACTCAATCCTAAAAAGGTCAAAAAAACACTCATAAAACAAGGAAACCTAAAGAACTCATAAAAATCAAGCGAAATCGAAGAGTTTTGCAACACTTGTGTGTGTAAGAAACTAGGTGACCTGAAAAACTAAAAAAGACAAAAAAACAAAATCATTACAAAATCAAAGAGTTCTGCAACATTGATATATGCCAATAAGTGACTGTGTATGTGAGAGAGAGAGAAAGAGGACAAATAGAATGGAATAGATTTTAGTAAATGTCCACAACACCAAATGGTATATAGGATGGAGAATTTACACTCCAAGGAGGTTATGCCTTTGCAAAAAATAACACAATGAATGCAATTGTAAAAGGAGGTAAGTAAAAGCAAGAAAAATAGGTGGAGTGCCACTAAGGGAAAATCCCTATACAAGCCCTAGAGCCACATATCTAGGCAACCCCTCTTAAGGTTGGGTTCTCCAACCTAATGATCCAACACTAATTTATCCCTTTGTTGCAACATCATTAAGGTGTTTTGTGTATTATCTTCTAGATGGCCACTCTAAAAAGCATTGACCAACATGCACACTCTAGTCAAATCCTCAACAACATATACATAACCAAACAACACTTCTTTCAAGAAGTAGGAACCAACTTCACACTAAATTCAAAGTAAACTCGATTACTCTCAAAGCATTGTAAACTCTTGGTGCCTATTTTGCTCTTTCAAAGACTAAATGAAATTGCAAAATGCAATAAAAAACGTTTTTAGGTCAAATCCATCTCACACATCATTTAACATGTGTCAGTGGCCTTCCTAGTGTGGTCTAATTTTATTGGGCTCTACAAAGTGACCCTCAACCTACAACTCTAAAGTTTGCCACATACGGACACTTTGAACAAACCAAAAGAAGATAAAACAAAGCAAAATGAACTTTCAAATGTCATCGTTTCCTTCTAATTAGACACCACAAACATTTTTTTTAAACTAGATTGGATAACAAATGTCTCACAATTTCCAGTAACTAAAAAGGGTCTACCTAGGCTAAAGTTGGCGGCAGCACAAACTCAACCTACCTTGCCCTGATCCCCAAAGACTCTAATCCAGAAACATTCGCCAGATTCAGGCCAATTTCACTTTGTAATGCTTCCTATAAGATTTTGGCAAAGCTGGTGGCCAACAGAATGAAGCCCATGCTACCTAGAATCATCTCTTCTGCCCAAGGAGGCTTTGTAAAAGGTAGACACATCCTGGACAACGTCATTCAAGTCCAGGAGACCATTCACTCTAGTAAGCAGAGAAAAGAGAAAGGCATGATAATAAAGCTTGATATGGCGAATGCGTTCGATAGAGTCAATAGAGCATTCCTCAGTAAAGTCTTGCTTTCCTTTGGCTTCTCCATGCAGTTTGTCAACCTTCTTAGAGCTTGCATGAACAATCCCTGGATAGCTCCTCTCGTAAATGGCAGGCCGGCAAACTTCTTTAAAGCCAAGAGGGGCATCAGGCAGGGATGCCCGCTTTCCCCCTTCCTTTATATCATCTTGGCTGAAGCCTTAAGCCGAAAACTTGAAGCCGAAAGATTGACAGGATCCATTCCGGGCCTTAAATCCTCCAACAGAACAAGCTCTCTGAACCACGCTCTATTTGCAGATGACTCGATCCTCCTGGGGGGCGCCTCAATCAGAATTGCAAAAGCCTTCAGCAAGGTCATTAAGCACTACTGTAAAGTCTCAGGGGCACTGGTAAACGAAAACAAAAGTGAAGTTTACAGTTGGAACACAGATCAGCAGACCCTCTCCAACATAGCCAACACTCTTGGCTTCAAAGGGCACTCTCATTGGGAGAAAATCAGATATCTCGGTCTACCCATAATCTCAGGAGTCAATAAGAGATCGCTTTGGACTGACATAATCTGCAAATTCAAATCCAAGATCTCGAAATGGGGAGGCCACTGGTTGACTAAAGGAGGTAAGGTCATCTTAATTAAATCGCAGCTCTCTTCATTAATTACCTACCAAGCTGCTTTTCTGCTCGCTCCTAGAAATATCATGGATCAAATCTCCTCGCTGCTTAGAAATTTCCTCTGGCAAGGAGGCAGGGGCAACAACAAGAAACTCCACCTTGTAAATTGGGAAACAGTCAAGAAACCCATCGATGAAGGAGGATTGCACATCCGAGATCCTTCCCTGACCAATCTCGCTTTAGGAAGCAAGATCCTGTGGAAAATATTTAAAGAACCAAGTCATCCTGTAAGCCTAATTCTGCGAGCAAAATACACAAACAGCAATGATCTGAGAAACCTCCATCTGGACTACACAGCCAACTGCACGCTGCTGTGGAAGCTCTGCTACAAAAGCAACAAAATCTTCAAACATCACATCTACAGAATCCCAGGGAACGGCAAGGGAATTAGGCTTTGGCAGGACAGGATAATGGGGCGAAATGCTCTAATCCATAATGAAGAAATCGCAGGAATAAGAGACTGGTTAATTGCAGCTGGGAAGACAAGGCTGTTCGACATTTCAGATTGGGATCAGAGAGGCGATTGGGTTGGTTGGGCAATCCCTGCACCTCCAGACCATCTCCAACAGCAAAAAAAAATCTTCATGAACCTTCTCATCGACGCCGCCCCGATCCACAGATCGATGCAAGACCGATGGGGCTGGGGCCGCTCTGGCGAATACACAGCTGCGGAAGGATATAAAGCTTTCCAGGCAACAGGAATCAACAACCATAGTCCGGCGCTGTGGAATAGTATCTGGGACCCCGCAGCTCTCCCGAAAGTAAATTTTTTTGTCTGGACGTTGATCCACAACAAGATACTTACAGGTGACAATCTAAACAAAAGAAGTTTCGCTGGCCCTCACTGGTGCGCCCTCTGCAGATGCAACGCCGAGACTTCACAACATCTTTTCATTGACTGTCAGTTTGCAAAGGAAGTTTGGGGATTTTCGCTCCAAGATCTTCACATATCCTCCCCTGCCCAGATCTCAATACCAGACCTCTTCGCTGAATGGAACCACCGGTACCCTCGGCATATCCCTCAAAAGTCGATCTGGCATAAAATCTGGAACGCGTTGCCCAAATTCGTCTATTGGAAGATCTGGTTGGCCCGCAATCAGAAGGTATTCAAGGATTATCATCTGTCTCCCCTGCAAGTAGCAGCTAAGGCTAGATCTCTGCTGCTTGAAACGGTACAGCAACAGTATTTTAAAGAGGACGCATTTCTCCAGCAGATAGAGAAGCGATGGATTGGTAAGTTTGATCTGCAAATCAGGAAAATTCTTCCGTCCCCTAAGTTAGAGCTCCCTGCCTGGAAGAAGAGAGACGCAGATGAATCATTTCAGGCTTGGTGGAGAGCTCAAAACCAGTTCACAATATTCTTTGACGGGGCTTCTAAAGGAAACCCCGGTCCCTCGGGCGCCGGCGGTATCATCTTCTCCCCTGAAGGGCGTTCCAAAGATTCTTTCTTCTGGGGTCTCGGTGTGAAGACTAACAACCAAGCTGAATTGCTCAGCCTTCTTAAAGCCTGTCAAATCCCCAGAGAAAAAGGAATTAAGGATATCCAGATTTTTGGAGACTCGGAGATCCTCATAAAGAAGCTGATCGCTGGAGAGCTCTTCAGAAATGCTGACCTCAACAGAACTCTGGAAAGACTGAAAAGAGTCCTCGCATTCTTTGCATCATACAAAATCTTCCATGTTCTCAGAACTTCAAACAGTGAAGCGGACTTGATGGCAAACAGAGGGAGCGCTTTGGACAGAGGGTGGTTGTTCATCAATGAGGTCAGAACTATAGAAACACCTCCATAACGGTTCAGAATTAGCAGCTGCCCTTAAAGTGTTAGCAGAATGTAATCCGAGCTACTTCGGCAAAGCCCCTCTCATTTTCCAACAGTTTCAATAAAAAACCATATCCGTTTCCGTTAAAAAAAAAAAAAGGGTCTACCTACAACCAACATTGTTCTTACATTTTTCTTCACAAAACTAAATATCCTACTACTATAAATTCCAAGAAATTGGCCTAGCAAAGTAATGATTGAGAATACATCAAAATCTAAACTTTTTGATGGAAATCAAGCCCACTGTGAGCTTTTTGATTGTCATTGACTTTATGTTCCAAAGCTTCCTCTTCAATATCCAAATCTCCATCTTCCTCCATGGGAACTTCTCTAAGAGAGCCAATTGAAACTTGTGGAGAAGTCTTTTTTTGTGAACTCCTAGCTAGTTTTAGAATCAATTAAAATTGCATGCTATGGTCTAGTCTAAGCTTCTCAATTGGTTTATCATGTATGGCTACCTTTGCTTCCAATTCTGCATTTCTAACCATCTAAGCTTCTATTTGGATGGACACTCTCGTGTTGAGGCAGGATACTACTACTTGGATTTTCTTGGCCTAGTGCATGACCCTTCTCAACATTTGATGAATATCTGCAATTTTACATGGGGCACATCAACTAGTCTATCAATGTCCATCCATGATGGCAAAGAGCATGCTCACTACTACAGAAACCTTGTGAAGATCAAAAGAAACACACCAAGCATGCCAAATATATACATAATCAAAATACCAAAATTCCCAAAGCTCTGCAAGTTCACAAGACATGGCATATAGTGTTGAAGTTAGCTCGAACAGTTGCTTCCACATAGCCTTAGTGTCTTAGCACGTGGAAGTGTTCCAACACATGCTTTTTCCCAATATGACTTTATATTTATAAAGTAGCTTTTACTTTACGACTAAGAGTGACTTTAGTTGCCTTAAAGGAAGTTTAAGTCACAACCATTGATCTCCAGAGGACAAGATTTAATCTAGGTCATCCATCTCTTTAGAGATCTAAGGTTAGGCATTTGCTCATAAAGCGATAAAAGCAAGTTGGGGGTAAAGAGAGACACATTGAACACACAAGAAAACAAATGAGGTTTGAGGCACAGGAGAAATAAAGAAGGAAAAACAATTGCAGAGCACTAGAGATTGTAGGTTAGATTGAGATCAAGTTTTCCAACAGTGCATGCATCCCAAGGCAATTGTACCATACCGTATGGATTTTGTACAGTCTGTACAGTCATACAATTGTGCGTTGGGCAATATTAATCTTAGATACGAGGTTGAATAGAGTTAGAAGATTGTTAGGAAGAAATATGGCCAGTTTGCTAAAGAATTTGAGTTGTACCAAGTTCATTTATTACTTTAACTAATTTCTTGATTTCTCTAAGCACTAAAAATAAAAATAAAAACATTTGTTTGTTGGTTTTCCCAATAGGGGTTTTCTAGTGTAAAAGTTGTGTAATTTATTGTGTGCAATTTTCTATTTTACCTCTGCATATGTTTTCAATGTGTTGTCGTTCATAAAAATCATATTTGTGAAAATATTGAAATTTGGGCATAAATTTGATTCGAACATCAACCAAATCTTAAACCTATCAAAAACTTACATATAGAATGAGAGCCAAACTATAGAACCTCCACTCAAAATGCCTCAAGCAAGCATAGTCATCCACTGCATTAAATAAGAGTCTAGCTTGTTGCATAGCAGGTAAGGTCTTTGCAAGTCTCAACATGGCCAAACTACATAACCTCCACCCAAAATACTTCAAGCAAATAGAGTGATCCACCACATTACAAAGAGATTTCAACTTATTGTAGAACAAGTTGGGTCTCTGAAGTCTCAATAAGGCCAAACTACATAGCTCCACCCAAAAAACTTCAAATGGATTCCACTCCATTATAGGAGGTCCCAACTTGCCACAAAATAGGTCAAATCTCTACAAGTCTCAACAAGACCACAAAACAAGACATGACAAGTGTGAAACTTTTATATTGTTGCAGTTATTGGTTATTATTCACCTATCAAATTTGATTATTTGTCTTTTGCAATTTATATGTGACAAATATTGAATAAAAACTACTACAACTTCATAGAAAATCAAATAGACCATAGGAACACACAAATATTGAACACCAATATTTTTGGACAAATGTCCCTGGAAAAACGCTAGTGGGGAAACCCTGTTCTACAGATGAGTATTTTATTCATTCTTCAGCAAAATCTGTGATTGGAAAAATTACAATTGTTTGTCATAAATTAGCAAACTTCCGGAAAATTGCTTCCTTCACTTCTGCAAGTCAACTTAACCTCTTGGAGGCAACTCGACCCATATGATCCACTTCGGTCCTCCTCTAGAACCTCAAACTGGTCCACACGTGCGACCCTGGCAACTTGGCCCTCACTAGCACCTCGCACTAGCTGGGAAAATCAACTCAGCCTCCTCTACAATTCGACTTCTACTAGCAAACTTGGCTTCTCCTGAACAAATCAATCTCTCTAGCAAATTTCTTCTTGCTCCAGCAACTCAACCTCTCTAAGTCAATTCGCACTACTAGGAAACTCGACCTATTCTGCAGATCAAATCGACCTCCCTCTATCTCTGAGAAACTGGACACCGATGTCAAGAATTTTCTCTAGCAACTCTATCTTCAATCACTATTGATCTCAATTTGTCGTTGTCCTCACACTGTCACTGTGCCCTTGCTATTACTGCAAATTGCGTCTTTGATTGTGTTCTCCAAATGCCCATTGATTTCCTCTTATTATCTCTCATTGAGCAATCAACGGCCATGATCTAATCTCAATTGATGGCTAAGATCATCTTGACCCCATAACATGACTTTTCTAGAAGTCACTAGAGAAAAATCAACTTATCTCAATTAATCCCAATTAATTAAGCCATTTCCCTAAGTTAGACTCAGGAAAATTAATAAATTAGCTAATTAATTCTAATTAAGGTAATTTTCCTTAGAAAATTTTTCTGGGCATTGGAGAAAATTAATACATTGTGTTCGTTAGCCTCATGGACACCATCGGAGACTAGAACACCTATCTGAGCTACTTAAACTAGCACTCCCTCTTAGCAAGGAAGGTGTTTTGCATAACACCCATCTTGTCTCCGAAGAAGATGAATCTCGCCTTCCCCAAAGCCTTCATCAGTATATCTACTACCTGCTAATATGTGGGTATATATTGTAGCTAAACAATCATGCACTGCACACAATCCCTAATGAAGTGGAATTGGATGTCTGTGCTTGGACTTGTCGTGAAACATTGGATTCTTAGACAACCTGATGCAACTCTAATTGTCGTAGTGTATCACCATCATCTCCATCCTCTAACCAAACAAGGCTACCAGCAGCTTCTAAAGCCATATGGCTTCGCATGTAGCCATGCTCACTACTATGTACTCTACCTCTGTAAAATTCAGTGCCACAGACATCCTCTTTCGACTATACCAAGCAACAACTTCTGATCCCATGTTAAGCAGCAACCTGAAGTGCTTTTCCAATCCACTGTATTACCTGCCTAGTTTGTGTCAATATAGCCCACCAACTTGATACCATCACCTTGAACATATCTGATGCCATACTCCATAGTGCCACACAAATATCTCCGCACATGCTTAGCCGCTATCCAATGCACTCTCTTTGGTTCCACCATGAACTAAGAGTTTACTACATAGGATATATTTGGCCTGGTGTTGACCAAATACATGAGAGAGCCTAGCAATTGCCTATATAATGTGGGGTCTACATCCTTCTCCATGGATGTGTCTACCTTCCTCCAATTTGTGATCATGGGTGTAGACATGGCTCTGCAATCCTCCATCACGAACCTCCTCAGGATCTCGATGCGGTATTTCCCTTGCCCAAGGAAAATCTCTCCATCTGTCTGCCACACCTCCATGCCTAGAAAGTAGTGCATAAGCCCCAAGTTCATCTCGAACTCAACTGCAAGATCCCTCTTGCACTCCTCTATAAGCCCAAATGAACTTGTTAAAAACAAGTCATCCACATATAAAACAAGAATGAGAACCTCACCCCCAACCACCAAGTGGTAGAGGTTTGTGTCTGCCTCACCCTTCACGAGGGCCATGCCCTACAAGTATCTATCGATGGGTTCATACCATGCCATTGGAGCCTACTTGAGCCCATACAAAAATCTCTTCTGTTAAAGAATGTAACTAGTGTCAATCTTCATAATTATATTTGAGTCAAGATGTAATATATTTATCATAAGAAAGAAAAAGAAATTTTATTATGAAAGAAAAATTATTTATTAGAATTTAGCATGGGTAAAGCCTCCATTGTAGGCTTCTAGGGTTTATGTCATGAGTCTTAGTCCTTGTCATCACATAATAGACCCTTCTTAGGCTTTGTTTATCAAGAAAAGAACCTATTTTGATGTAAATAGAGTCAAATAAGCCTCCTCCATCAAGTCGGCCTAATTGGGAGCCTGAATCCATATATAAAGGCAACAACTCAACCTCATTTGGAGAACAAGACAAGCAAGCCCACACATGGATGCAAAAATGGAATATCTACCTCAATGCCTGTCCCACAAATAGCAAGGAACTAAAGAATTTGTTATGGAGAAGTTTTGTAAACGAGTATGGGGAAAACAGTTGGGTAGAAAAAAGTACTACATTGAGGAATTTCAACCCTACGTGTGATCTACAACAAAAAGAATTCATTGGAGCTAGCATTCCGTGGAGGGCAAAGGTTCTTATTGCTCAATTAAGAACCAACTTGCATCAGCTTCGGTGTGAAACAGGACGGTGGAAAAGGCCTAAAGAAGCTTGGGAAGAATGAGTGTGTACATTTTGCACGTCTCGAGCAATGGAATCAGAAAAAACATTTCATTTTGGACTATGATGCGTTCAAAGACATCGGAGAAAGTTATGGGAATATGTTAGCATCGGTTTCTTGGCATTGTCTTTTCAGTGAGGGGATTGTTGGAACGTTGGGCCAACTCATCATGAATTTGAATAAGAAAAGAATTGAATTGCAAAAGGCGAAAAGCAGGGAACCGATGGTCCGATAGACTATTTTTAGTCTTCTGGACGTTAAAATATCATTTCATTTCATTTGCAGTAGCTTAAGAAGAAAAAGGAGAGCAAAATAACTAAGGAGAAGGAGAAAACCCTAGCAAAGAAGGAGACACTTGTAAAGCAAAAGGAAGTTGAATTTCTCTCTCTTCTGCCTCACGTGCGAGTTTTTGGGTTGTTGTTGAGGGCCGGAATTTTAGATCTGCAATAGGGCCGGAATTTTGTGTTGTAGCTGGGTTGAAGCTGGTTGACAAGAAGAGACTACTAAAGTTTGCAAAATCATCTTGGAAGGCTGACTTGGTGGAGTGAGGAAGGTCTTATGGCCTAGTCAAAGGTCTTAGTTTGTCTCAATTTGATTTGAATCTACTTTTGGTGTCATTGATCTTCATGCTTTTGATTTGATGATTGCTTGATGAGAAGAACATAAAGAAAGCTAATAAGAATATAAGAATATCACAAGTAATTGTCAACATAAGAAAATCTTTCTGCCTCTTTGATTTTCTAACATCGTCAACCTACACACATGGGTCTCTCTGTTGTGTGCTACAAAGCCCTTTAGTTGTTCTATGTATACCTCCTCTTCCTACTCACCATTAAGGAACATCTTCTTGACATCCATCTAATGAATCTACCAACCCATCTGTGTTACTAATGAGATCACGTCTCGTATAGAAGTATACCAGCCATATGAGCAAATGTCTCCTCATAATTTACTCCCTCCTTCTGAGAGAACCCCTTAGCCACAAAACTTGCCTTGTATTTTTCAATGTTGCCATCTGCACTGTGCTTGATCCTGAAAATCTAGTGTGATCCAACCATTTCCTTGTCTATTTGTCTAGCCACAATCCCCCATACATTGTTTTGCATGATTGAGGTGTACTCCTCAACCATCACATCCCACCACACATGTTAGTATGCGACCTTCTGATAGCTGGAAGGCTTGTTATCAACTTCTTGACTAACCAATGCCATGTAGCCAGTGTACCTCTCTAGTTGTTTCCGCTGCCTACTGTCCATCCTAAGAGCTCCCACAAACTCCTAAGCATCCCTAGGTGTCTGTTAAACCTCCCAGTTCCTCCTACCAACTGTAGAAGATGGAATATCCACCTCTATATGATCCTAAAGCATTTCCCTGATCTACTGCATTTGTTCTCCATACTTTGCAAAGTCTCAGGAACTCTTGCACCTAAGCCTGTGCTCATACTGGTAACTGTACTCGTGCTCTACTATCCCTCATCTTGTTGCTAAACTCTACAAGCTTTCGTTGGTTGCTCACTCTGATCATCAGCTACTAGCAAATCTCTGGACCTCTTGTATGCCTTGTCCTCTAGGAACTTGATATCTCGTCTGACTAAAATCCTCCTGGCCCCTAGAATGAATATCCAATATGACTTAGAGGTATCACTATACCCCACAAAGTACCCCCACTCTGGAGTCTGATCTAGCTTGGAATTTGTATCTCCTAGAACGTGACAATACGCTAGGCTGCCAAATATCCTGAAATGTGACATCGAGCCTCTTCCCTACAAATGCCTCCTTTGGTATCATCTTTCCCAATGTTTTATGTGGAATCCTATTTTGAATGTAAATTGTCATACTGCATGCCTCTACCCATAAGTAGTGTTGCAGATCCTATTCATACAACATAGCTTTGGCTGCCTCCGAAATAGAATGATTCTTCCTCTCAGCAACCCCATTCAGTTGAGGGTTGTAAAGAACCATCCGCTCTCTCTTTATTCCTACCCTAGTACAAAATTCCTAGAACTCCTTTCTTGTGTACTCACCTCGATTGTCTGATCGAAGAACCTTGATCTTCCTACCTATCACATTCTCCACTATAGCTTTAAACTCCTAAAAGCAACTGAAGACCTCATCCTTGGTTTTCAGGAAGTATATCCAAGTCTTCCTGGAGAAATCATCGATAAAAGTAGCAAAGTACTCATATCCCATAAGAGACTTCGTTGACATCAACCGACATATATCTGAATGTACTAGATCAAGAATACCCTTTGATTTGTTGTCACTCCTTGCAAAAGTTGCTTTTGCAAACTTCCTCAACACACATCCTCTGCAAAGATCATCATTCTTTATGCTCACCTCCAGAACACCTATCACCTTCTCACGAAGTAAGGTAAGTGCTCCATGATGTATATGACCCATCCTCCTATGCCATAGCTTCCCCTATTCCCTCGGATTACTGTTGTTAACCAATGTGTTAGGAGTGTCCATCTGCAACCTGTACAATCAGCTGCTCCTAACTCCAATTGCTATAGGTGATTTCGAATCTGTGTGTCTAATTAGCACCTATGCCCCTCTAAAGAGTACATCGTACCCTTTATCCTAAAGGATAAATAGGGAAATCACGTCCATACCCAAACCTAGCACATGCAACACATCACAAATTGGAATTAGCTTGCCATTCTCCCTCTTAAACAGAACAGTCCCTCTTGCAACTATGTTGCACTTAGACTTGTTGCCCATCTATATATCAAATTTGATGTCCTCCTCCTTATAGCTAGAGAAGTACTCTCTAACTCTTGTCATATGAAATGACACCCCACTGTCTATATACCAAACTCCCTGTGAGGCCGAGCTAGATAAGCAAGCAATAAGTGTGAATTCCTAATCCAACCTGCTAGAGAGCTCATTTACACTTGTTGAAGCTGATGTCTACTTCTTGCCCTTCTTCTCAGACTTCTTCCTCTGTGGACAATTGTTGACATAACGGTTGAAATCGTGACAGCCATAGCATTTGACCTCAGAAAGGTCCTTCTTCTTCTCACCTTTTGGGTTTGGTCCCTTGTTGGACCCCTTCTTCGCTTTCCCTTGTTAGAAAAATCAGAAAGGAAGAAAGATTTTCTTATTTTGATAATTACTTGTGATATTCGTGTATTCTCATTACTTTCTTTATGTTCTTCTTTTATCTTCTTTTCATCAAGCAATCATCAAATCAAAAACATGATCAATGACACATGATATAGGCACTCAGCTAGGGCTAAACCACTATGAAAGGGAAAACCTAGTCAAACTCTTCCACTAGAAGATTCAAATCAAATTGAGACAATCCAAGACCTTATACTAGACCAAAATACTTCCCTCACTCCACCAAGTCAGCCTTCCAGGATGATTTGCAAAACTCCAACAATCACTTTTAGTCAACCAGCTCAACCCAGCTACAACTTAGAATTTCGGCCCCCAACTTCCAAAATTTCAGCCCTTATTGCGGGTCTGCAATTTTTGGCCCTTTCGCAACAACCCAGAAACTTTGCATGTGTGGTGGAAAGGAGAAAATTTAGGCTTCTTCTTGCTTGAAAAGTGTCTCCTTCTTCTAGGTATTTCGCACTCCTTTTCCTTCCTCCTTCAATTGCAAATCCAATTGCTTGATTGATTATCCAAATGAGGTCGAGTAATTGCCAATATATAGTGGTTTGAGGCTCCTGTTTAGGCTGACTTGTCCTTAATGAAGCCGACTTGGTGGAGGAGGCCTATTTGACTCAATTTACATCAAAAATAATTTTCTTTCTTGATAAATAAAGCCCAAGAAAGGTCTATTACATGATGACATGGACTAGGACTAATGACATAAACCTTAGAAGCCTATAATGGAGCCTTTGACCTAAAAATAAAATAATAAAGCATGTAACCCATGCTAATAAATGATTTTTCTTCTACAAATAATTCTTTTCTTTCTTTTAACAAATACATTTCAACATGACTCAAATACAATTATGAAGATCGACACTAGTTACATTCTTCAAAACTCCATCTTAACTATGGAGGTATTCATAATTACATGTATACATAAGTACAAGGTTGATCTCAAAATGATATGTTCTACGAAGAGTCACAGCACACGCAGTGCTACAAATTAGAGACTTGACCAAGGTATTTGATTGGGTGGGACTAAGGTGTGTTCCAAGCTTCAACCACTCTAGGTACCATCAAGCTTCAACGCTAACACCAACCTAGAGATCTATATATTGTATCCAAGGTCAAAGCTCCACGAGACCAACAATACCCTCCCTACTTCGAGATCTAGACATCATCACAGGGTGGCCAGATGTCCTCCCAAGCATCTTGTCGCCCCAAGATGCTTCATCTGTCCCTATACTCTAAATTAGATATATCCACCAGTCCAACTATGCTTCCAAAAATGTTCATCCTTCTTATGGAGAGATTCTGCACAATTACAACCCCAATTAGTAATATATATAAGTTAACTCAAACCTTTGAGGTTCACAAATACACTGATGTTGCTTAGGTCATTATTATCTTATCCAAACACATCTTCGTTGGAAGCTTTCTTCTCTAACTTCTATAGCAGCATCAAACTCAACTTTAGCACCTCTTTCAGAACATCCAAGTCTTGTTTACAACTTTGCCACTCACGAATATATATTTGTAATGTTTCATCCATGATCTTTATTCTCTAGTCAAGGTCTTAGTTGTCACATTATACCCTCCCTCTCAACTAGGGAGATAAACACTTTCTTTCATCCAAGATCCCTCTCAACTTAGGGAGATCAACAGCTTCATAACATCGGATAAACTTCAACCTTTCCAAACTTTAGGAACATCGTTCTTTCTCATGAAAACAAGGTCAATTATTCATCTTTTATGTCATCATCATTCCCTTTATTCATCATGCTTATCATTATTATCAAGTCATCTTCAACATCTTGAAGATTATATACCTGCAAATATTCAACAGCAAATACAACCAAGTACAAATATATAGAAGCATGAAGTCAATTGTATCATTACAATGGAAGCATCAAAATAGTCAAGCTTTAGACATCAAATACCTAAACCTAGTTACGTTCATAGTCAACAAGGTTTTATATTCTGGACTTCAACAATTTCCAGGGTTTTTGTCACAAACCCTAGATTCCGTCATCGAAACTTAAAGCCTTAGATATCAGCAACTAAATCAAGTTAGCAATCCAATCATAGCACTTTACATCTTCAATATTAAGCCCTAGAATTTTATGTCAAGCATTACTAGGGTTTTGTTACAAACCCTAGATTTCATTAATAAAAGGATATCAACAATCAAGTTAGCAATCTAGAATTTCATATCTAGGGTTTCAAGGGAGTAGAATTTATCATGAGATCTAAACTTTATCAACAAACCTAAGGAAGACTAGGGTTTCATCAAATGCCCTAAGCATTAAACGGTTAGGGTTTTACAATGAACCCTAAAGGTTGGGCTTCACTAAAATGAACAAAACGGTAATAGATGGTATGATAAGGGTAGATTCAATCTAGTGATTAATCACCCTAACAAGAATCTTTATGTTTCAAAACCCTAGACATAAGAGAGTAATATAAAGCAAATTTCAAATGAAGAATGATCATACCTTTTTGCATGAAGAAAATCTTGCAACAAATCTTGTAGTTTAAGACATACCTTGAGTTGTTCTTTAACAAAGCTTGTAGGACATCATCTTCTCTAAAGGGATTTTTTTGCAACAAAGCTTCTTTCATGATTCAAGTCTTTTTTTTAAATTTCCTCCATAATCCTTGTGAATTCTTCAAGTTTTCCTACCAAGGAGAACACAAAGAATGGTTTATGAGTATGCAATACAAACAAATATTGATGTGTGGAGGAAATCAAACATGAAAGAGGAAACAAAGAACAGTATACTTATCTTTTGGTAAAATGGTGAAGGCTCCCTCTCAATCCAATCTTTCTGAGGGATACCTACAACTCATCAAAACAATTCGAGAATTTCTAACAAGACATATTAGATCTCTAGAAATCAAAACATAAACATAAAAGCTTTACAAAACTCTAAAAAACAGTAGTCTAGAAGGATATGCAAGAAAAAACTTAATAATATAGATCTTTGACTTCGGATTCTTCAACCTTGTTCTTCTTAGGTGGAGCTTCGTCAGCGACTGTTGCATTTTCTCTTTCTCTTTTCATGTTCTTGTTCCTAGGATATTCTAGACATTGATTCTTATAATGTCCCATCCTATGACAATGATAACATTCTACTTTAGATAGGTCAATCTTCTTCTTTGGTCCTTTAAACTTCTTGTTTCCTCCCTTTTTCTTGTAGTGAGCAGAATATGCATTTGAAGTGTTGTCCTCATCTTCTTCCTTCTTATTACTTGCTAATGAAATGCGGGCCTCTTCTTCACTGCATGCATTCCACATTTCTTCGAAGGATGGTGTTTCTTTCCAACTGTTAATACCAAATGCAAAGGAGCTCCATGATTTTGGTAGACCTAGTAGAGCAGGAATCACAAATTCTTTATATGGTATGATTTCATCAATAGCTTGGAGCTCATCTCTTATTCGATAGATCCTCACAAAATATGAAGATATAGTATCATCTTTTGTCATCTTCATTGTTCTTAGTTCATTCTTGAGACTACCAATTTGTCCAAGGTTCTTGAAGTGAATAGTTTGGAGAGAGCTTCATACATCCCTTTTGCAGTTTCTATATTGGATATATAGGGGATTAGGTTGTCTTTTACTCCATCTACAATTAGATTCATAGCTAAGATGTTTGTCTCCTTATATTTTTCTTTTCCTGCATCATCTGCGGGTTCCTTCACCTCCAGTACTTTGTGTTTTGTAAGGATGAGATCCATCCTCTTCTTCCATGCTCTATAGTTGGTGGCTCCTTCTAGCTTATTTTTTGTCCTCATTGAAGTTTCCATAGATTTTCTAGATGTAGATTCTTCCTTTTAATAAGCCTTCTTCTTATGATCTTGTCTTGAAACCTTTCTTTGATCCTTCCTTCTTTCAATAGAGCTTCAAGTTGTCTTTTCTCTTCTTTTACCTTAGCTCTGAAACCATGTTAGAAAAATCGAAAACGCAGAAAGATTTTCTTATGTTGATAATTACTTGTGATATTCTTATATTCTTATTACTTTCTTTATGTTCTTATTTTATCTTCTTTCCATAAAGCAATCACCAGATCAGAAACATGAAGATCAATGACACCAGATATAGGCACTCAGCCAGGGATAAAACCCCTACGAAGGGGAAAATCCGGTCAAACTCTTCCACTAGTAGATTCAAATCAAATTGAGACAATCCAAGACCTTAAGACTAGAACAAAAGACTTCCCTCGCTCCACCAATTCAGCCTTCCAGGATGATTTGCAAAACTCCAATAGTCACTTTTAGTCAACCAGCTACAACTCATAATTTCGACCCCTATTGCAGGCTTGCAATTTTGTTTCCCTCCTGCAAAAACCCAGAAACTTTGCACGTGTCAGCCTTCCAGGATGATTTGCAAAACTCCAGTAGTCACTTTTAGTCAACCAGCTTCAGCGTAGCTACAACTCATAATTTCGGCCCCCAGCTTCTAGAATTGTGGCCCCTATTACAGGTCTGCAATTTTGTTGCCCTCTTGCAACAACCCAGAAACTTTGCATGTGTGATAGAAAAGAGAGAATTTAGGCTTCTTCTTGCTTGACAAGTGTCTCCTTCTCCTTCGCTAGGGTTTTCTCCTTCTAGGTATTTCGCACTCCTTTTCCTTCCTCTTTCAACTGCAAATCGAATTGCTTGATTGATTGTCCAAATGAGGTCAAGTAGCTGCCAATATATAGTTGTTTGAGGTTCCTATTTAGATCGACTTGTCCTTAATGAAGTCGACTTGTCTTCTTTGGGGCCGACTTGTTGGAGGCCTATTTGACTCAATTTACATCAAAATTAATTCTTTCTTGAGAAATAAAGCCCAACAAGAGTCTATTACATGATGACATGGACTAGGACTCATGACATAAACCCTAGAAGCCTACAATGGAGGCTTTGACCTAAACATAAAATAATAAAGCAAGAAACCCATGCTAATAAATGATTTTTTTCTTACAAATAAATTTTCTTTTTCTTTCTTTTGACAAATACATTTCATCATGACTCAAATACAATTATGAGACCGACACTATAGTTGCATTCTTCAACATTCCTTTCCCTGCGAGGACCACGTTCCCCTGTTGCTCCTCACTCTTCTACGTCCTACTGTTGCTGCCACTAACAAGACTAAATCTTAGCTCCTCCTAAGTGAAATCGCTCCATAATCAATCCCAACCCAGTAAGGTGTTTCATCCATTAATGACTTGGACAAAGACATCCCACTGCTTCATAAAGCCATTCAAGGCTATACACACCATCTCGTCATCATCTGGTTTATCTCCCACTGCAACTAACTCGTCCTTTAACAATCTAAAAGCCTGGTGAGGTAACTTGTAATATCTTCTCCCATGTTCATTTTGGTATTCCTCAACTTTTCTCTTAGAAGTAGCTTCCTATTAGTGGTAGCATCCTAGAATAGTTTCAAAATATTTAATAGCATTCCACATTTGCTCTGTTGTATCTAACTCAGCAACATGCGAAACTATATGGTCATTGACTCCATCAAGGATTATCCTCCTTGCCTTGGTATCTTCCTTCTTGTATGTTGCAAGTTGTGTTGGACCCATTGGAACGGCTATCACACTAGTCACATACTCATTAAGACCATTTTCTTCCAACAATAAAGAAATTTTGGCCTTCTAGACACCAAAATTTGAGGCTCCATCCAATTTGTCCTGATCTCTCAAACCTGTTGAGGCCATTTTACAAACCCTTGAAAATATAGTGAAACCCAAATAATCTGAAGAATGTGAACTGGGTTTTAACCCCTCAGCTTTTCTCTTCCAGTGTCTGCGTAGAGCCTTCTTCTGTCCTCAGACCTACTTTGATACCATGTGAAATTTTTATATAGTTGCAGTTATTGGCTATTATTCACCTATCAAATTTGATTATTTGTCTTCTGCAATTTATATGCGACAAAAAACAAATAAAATGTTGGAGTTTCTAGGTTTACTTAGTTAGAAACCCTCCATGCACTTTATATGATTTATTCCTACCTACTTGTTATTTTCCTTAACAAATTATTTACAATGTAAATACTGAAAATAAACACTAGTGCATGCTCAACATATTATAGATTAGCAACTAAAAAGAGACAAAAACAAACACACCATATGACACCATTATTTTTGGACCAATGTCCCCGGAAAACCCAATGTGGGAAAACCGATGCAGTTATCTGAGGGTTTTCTTATTAAGCAATATCAGAGTACAATCTGGGTGCTGAAACTGGCCTACCCAACAAATAATTTCCTTGGCAGTAAAACCTCTTGGTTTCTGACAAACCTCCTGGCTGAAACCCCGGATAAACCTTTCGGCAGCGCCAGAAAGCCCAGTGTCTGCCCAATCTGGACTGCATCAGCCTCTCCTAGCCTAGCGCTAACCCTGCGTCAGCCCCAAGAGGCCCTGCGTCAGCTCTCTGAGCCTTTGAGGAAAATCGATTTACCTCAATTAATCCTGATTAATTAAGCCATTTCCCTAAGTTACTTGGGAAAATTAATAAACTAATCCATTGTGTCCCTTAGTCTCATGGACACCATCTAAGACTAGAACACATGTCCGAGCTACATATATTAACAACAAGGTCACAGAGCAATATTGACAGAAGGAGAAAACTCTCCAAGAAAACCAAACCTTTGTTACGAAAGGCTATCTCATCACCCATAATATTGCTCCTCTATCCAAGCTTGAAGGCATCAATGTGGAGTAAAGGGGAGATAAACTTCAATTCATGTGACATAATGATCCTCACTATTTCGAAATGAATACCATTCCTAATGTTTAAATTTGAAATTCATGGCATATGCTCAATGGTAGGGTCCCCTCCATTTTGACTAGACATGACTTGGTTGAATAGTGCTCCCTTATTTTTCATGGAGCCTACTTGGCTGTTAAAATATCTCAAGATTTGAAAATACTCAACTGGGACAAAACCCTTCGCAATTATTTGAATTCTTCAAATTAATCTAAAAAGGCATGACGATTACGAGCAAGTCAAGTCTCTCATTCAACGAGTGATAATTGAAGAACCACCAATGACTATGAGTTTCCAAATCTTCATTTCTCCAAGAATTTTTACCCCTTGGTATAGAGCTAATGGGCTTTGCTTTATAGTTATTACTCCCAAACCCTAAGCATACATTACTTCACATTGTCACTTGAGCTTGTAAACACTCGCCTATCCCACAAATCCACCCACCAGCACCAGCCATAACATAAACACTGCTTAGATATTAGCACATTACTTGTACCATGTTTCCCATTATTGTCAAGTACACTAATACAGATATTGCTAAGAGTTTGTTTTGGACTAGCAGGCAAGATAGATTATCTATGAAAAGCCTTCTCCTGCTGACATTGTTCTATGAAAGAAAAATCTCTTCTTATCATACATATGTGCAACTAGACCAAAATTGAACTCAAACAATACAAGACTAATTTGCTAAGTCTAAATTTCTTAAAACGTTTTCCTTCTCTTACTATTATAAAATAATTTGTGAACATATCTAAAAATATTTAGGATATTGTGGATATTCCACTTGACAGTTCGTCATAATCTAAGTAACCTGACACGTGGATTCGGGATTCGTCGAATACGGGGATTCGAGTGTCGGATTCGGACACGTCGACCCCCCGAAACAAGACACGTTCGGATACATTATATATTATTTTTTATTAAATATATATATATATATATATTAAAAAATAGATATTTCTTACACAAAATCTCATTAATGATACCAATTCAATGATTTCAAACATGGATCTTCATCTAAATGTAAATTTTACTGTTTAGAAAGTAAGTTAGTAACATTATAGCATGCATAGTACATACAAAATTCAAATACATGTCACATAAATGATAAATCAATGAATCATAAATTCTAAATTCATAAATCATAAATCATAATACATATTCAATTCATCAATGATCCAACAGGAGAAAGACAAGATAGTAAGATAAAGACATCGACAGCTGTAGTTTTCTCATTAAGTCATCAAAATCAAAAGGTGTTACATAGGTAGTGCAATGCCAATAGCAAATAGAAATACAAAATACAAAAAAACTACAAGTATACAAGCCTCAAGGCAGTAGGTAGGTCATGACTAATGAGTCATCAATCCTCATAGTCATCATCAAAATCAACATCATTGCCCTCATCATCATGGTCACCACTGCTCTCCTCTGCTGCATCCTCCTCCCCTGTATCCAAAGTCGCCTCTGCATCTGCTAGTGTGGAGGATGACCCCTCTACAGTATCACCATCATCAAATCTAACAGGCTCTAGCATTGGATCATTGAGATCCATGTTGGCCAATGCCACCTCAACGCTGTTGTCCAAACCCATATCATCAGGAAAGACATCCCACATCTTTGTCTTTCCCTTCAACCACTCCTTTGCCTATAAATAAGACGAAGGTTGGTGTGCACATACACCATTGTCTCTGCCCTGGACTGCTCAAGCCTGCTCTTCTTAACACTATACAAATTCCCATATGTGCTCCAATTCCTCTCACAACAAGAGGATGAAGTCACCTGAGCGAAGAGCCTCATGGCTAATTGTTGTAGTGGAGGGCTTCTTGCCCCATGATTTGCCCACCAAGAATAGGGCTTCTTAGGCCCCCTGTCTCTAATCGCATCATACCGTCCAAATTGACCAGTGACAATGGAAAACTCTGCAAAGGCATCCTCCACCTCATCAAGCAATGCTCTATCCTGAAAAACCTGCCTAAATGCATCTTTCCTCCCCTGTGAGATTTCACCATCCATGTGAAGAGGGAATCTGCGGGAAGGTCCACCATTCAGCCACTCATGGCTGTAGTATTTTGGGTTCAATGAGTGAGCCAAACAATGTAAAGGTGTGCAATTCTTGTCCCATCTACTGACAAGAATAACATGTATAGTACCACAGAAGGCCTCTGGTGATGTCTCATACTCGGGGCACTCACTCTGTAGAATATTGCTCTTCACAGACTCAATCATGGAATCCCATCCCTCATAAACCTCTCCTAGGATGGGTTTGTCTGTATCTGCAAATCGAAGCAAAGAAATGATAGGGTCCATGATCTAAATAATTAGATCTACCCTCTCCCACCAAGCATCATCTAGCACTATCTCCTTCACTCTTTTAGAGGCTACTTTATCTGTCTTTCTCTAAAAAGACCAAAACTCTGAAATAACCATGGCCCCAAGAGCAGTCTTGACCTCCCTCAACCTCCTCAACATGATGAATGAAGAGGCAAACCGTGTATCTGCAATCTTCAACAATAATAGATTGATGTACTCCTTGTAGATAGTGAGGGCATTTGTATGGTTTTGTACAAAGTTACGGATATGCAGTGCATCCTCGATAATGTTACCAATCCAAAGCACATCAAAAGTAATGGATTTCAGTGCTAAGTCCAATGAATGGACAATGCAAATTGTCCAAAACACTTGTGGATATTTAGCTTCCACAACCATGACAACAGCCTTTAATATTTAGCTTCCACAACCATGCAAACAAGTGCACAAGAATCAACAACTACATCTTCAATAACATTAATAAACAACTCACCCATATATTGTGCATCATTGTATTCTCCAAGTGTATCCACTGCTTTCAAGAAAACTGGACCATTCAAGGAAGACACCATGAAGTTGATGAGTGGGTGTTGTGCTAGATCTATCCATCCATCAGAAACAATGCTAACCCAAGATGTTGGCCATGATGCTTTAACAGGCTCAAGCATTTTTTGCACCTCTTTTTTGCCTTCGTCAACAATGTGGTTCTAAGCTTCTTTGAACCAAGAGACACATACTATGATGGAGCCCCTTGAGTTAGACCTCGGCACATCTCAATAAATAGAGGTAAGTGTGCAACATTAAAGGATATGAAGTTTTGATAGAAAAAAAGGCAATGGTGAGATCAAGCTCTTCCCGTTTCTCCTTTTGAAAAATCTTGTCCATTAGACCAAGTGAAATTGCCTTTCTTTTTGCTGCTTGTCCCCCACTAAAACTCTCAAATGGGAATTTGTTGCTGTCTTTCCTCAAAAATGGAAGGGGGTCATCATTCTTGGTTCTTTTTTATTTTGTAGCCACATTTGCCATACCAATAGTGAACTCTCTTTCCATTTCTTTCCTCTTTTGTAGAGGAACTTGTGTACAAACTCCAACTCCACAACCTGGTAAAGCCAACAAATGGCCTTTCACAAAGTAATATGTGCTTGTGAAAGTATTGTGGCAAAAGTTGCATCTCTAATTCACATTGCCTCCTCCCTTCACCTTGTTGCTTGGCCCATCCTCTCTTGTGACATATTTCCACAAGAGATGTTCTCAATGTTAGCTTTAGGAGGAAGTCTTCCCTCAACATTACTTGCAATAGAGGGAATACTTGCAGCAGACTCTGATGAAATTAGGGGAGGAGGGGCATCTTCAATGGGGACATTCTTCCCCTTCCTTTGACCCTCATCTATTGCCCTTGATTGAGCCATGAATACAGTAAAAATAAACAAAACATGCACAAATTTGTAAAAGAAATGCATATACAAACTATTGTAATACAAATGCAAAAAAATAGAGAGGAAATGCACTTACCTATTGCTTGAATCTCCTTGAAAACGCTCCACACCCTTTGCTACTTGCTCCAAATTCCTCACAGCAAACCCACAGCCCACCTATTGCAAAAGAAATGAGTGAAAATGATGCAAAGGAAACGGATTTCCGTCCTTTTATGGCTGTGCAGGTCCCATTTTGCTAGGTTCGTGTTTGGAAATCAGGACACGATGTATCAAATCGGGACACGATGTGTCCGATCAGGACACAATCCAGATTCGATTGTGTCCCAATCGGACACAATCCAGATTCGATTGTGTCCCAATCGGACACAACGTGTCCCAATTTCTAGACACGATTTAGGTTGAATCGTGTCGGATTCGACGGATTCGGACACATAGCCCTGTTAGAACAAATCCGGTTTAAGAGGTCATGATAGATCTGATAAAATTATATTTAAAATCTGAAATTCTACACTATTACAGTTTTTCTTTCTTTTTAGATTTATTAGAATATTATTAATAGTGCATGCATGCAAATTACAAATTACGCAGAAAATAGAGAACAGCGAAATAAAAGCCCACACACACATTTGACACAAGATATGACCTAGGAAATCCTTTCTGGAGAAAAACCCAGTTGGAAGGTGAGGTCGCTCTACTCTCTTTCTTTGAATAGAAAATGTCTACAAGTACAAAGTAGTATGGTCTGTGGCCCATGGGCTAGTACAGTGCACAATTTCTTTCTGTGTCCTCTACTTCCTATCATTCTAGGTTATTTTTGCTCAATTATGGAACAAATGCACTCGAAATAATGGAACAGCTTTTCCTCCTAGTGGCCCAGTTAACACAGCCTAATAGCCTATTAGTGATTAGGTTTCACTGACTCAACTCTTAACCATTGTTACAATATAAACTCTTCTAGAGTCTTTTTCATCATAATCACGTGGCTAGCCCCTTTTCCATGAATAATGGGGGTTGACGTGGCACCCTCCCAAAATATGGTAGTGAAAACAATAACGTCAACTTTTGTGGCATAACTTTCGCATACAAACTCTAATTGACGTGATTCTTGCGTCGTTGGAAAGGTCTCTGTGTGTAGAATAGAGAAAAAATGTGTTGCACTAAAGCAACAAAGTTTTACCCCCAAAAAGCATCATTTGATGTCTCAAAACACACTCGGAAGGTTTCAAACCCCAATTTGTCAAACTAGGTCCCGCTAGTAAAAATGGTCCTCAAAGATTCCTCTACTTTTTCCATTTTGAAAGCGCATCAAAGATTCCTCTACTTTTTCCACTTTGAAAGCGCATCAAGATAGATGATAAACAATATAATGATCCAATCTAGATCAATTTCAAAACCCATTTAACCCCATCCAGAAAAGAACTGAAGAAATCTTTACTTCTTCAAAGTTCAAATATGTACATTGAATACCAATAGTTGCAATCTAGATCAATTTCAAAACCCATTTAACCCCATCCAGAAAAGAACTGAAGAAATCTTTACTTCTTCAAAGTTCAAATATGTACATTGAATACCAATAGTTGTATGCCGATAGTTTTTCAGCATGAAAAAAAGCTATATATTTGTATTATATTCATCAAAGAAAATTGTACAGCACTATACATGTATATGAAACACCATCAGATATGGGAGATATGAGGTTCAAAGCCACATAAAGTGGAATGGACAAAGAAAATATATCTTGTTCAGCTACATATCGTTCTTATGGAGAAATACATGCATATAGGCACAACGGATAGGAAGGAATCTACTCCATATGACAAATATATATGAGAATTATATCAAAAATGGAAAGACAAAAAAGTGGGGAAACAGATACATACTAGATAGTCCTCATTAAATAGAAAAATTATGTACCTGGCAAGCAAAAGTCCTGGATCTGGTAAGAGATATTGTCCACCATTATCAGCGTCCTCCAGACACCTTGAGGAGATGAAAGGCCCATTTTGGATAAAGCATCTGCCCTTTTGTTTTTATCCCTGTCAATGTGTGAAATTGTGTAGTCCCTCCTGCAACTCCATAAATCCTCAATCTTGTCCAGCCATCCAGAAAGATTGATATTTTTTATGATGTGTTTAGACTGAACATGATCGATGATGACTTTCGAATCTCCAAAAATTTGTAGTTTCGGAAAGTCAAGGAAGACACAAAGAGATAAAAGACCAGCAAGGGCCATCACTTCTGCTCTATTTTTGGATCCTGCACCTCCATTCCAATGTATTTCATAGGCTTGACCAGCTTCTGGAATAATATATACTCCGCATGCACACGAACCATGTTGAGCTGCTCCGTCAAAAAAAACGCATGGAGTAACCGTGGGCTCCCTTGTCGAAAGATTTCTTCCTTTCCTGACCCTGGATTGACGTGGCAAACCGAGTGCATAGTATAGACAAAGGATAGATTCAAAAACAGAAGAATGTGTTTACTTTTTGGAATTGAAAATCATCCCATTTCGCCATTTCCATATGGCCCAAATAGCCAATAATGGAATGGGCCTCCAATCGTTATACATGATACTCCACCCTTTGAAAGCCTCTAGAATGGAAGGAAAAGAGATGTTGTTGAAACCAAAATGGGCAGCAAGTTTCTGCCAAATTATCTGAGCTTGAGGACAAAGGAGAAAAATGTGTAAGTTGTTTTCAGTGTTTGATCTGCAAAGGGGGCAAATAGCGGGCCCACACCAATTTCTCTTTTGAAGGTTTTCCCATGTGAGATTCCTATTATGAAACACCAACTAAGCAAATATTATGGTCTTAAAGGGGCAGCCTGTTTTCCAAAATGATGTTGGAAAGGTGTTATCTGGTTGCTCTGTTTCTGAGATTAGGAGTTGTTGGTAAATATGTTTGACGAAGACAGTCGAAGAGCCACCATGTCCCTTCCAAATGAGGTAGTCCCTGTCCGCAAAGCAAAATATACCGTGAGCCCGCAGCGAAGATGTGATAGAATTCCATTGAATTGCCAGATCGCCGCTTAGGTGCAATTCTGTTGCGGATTTCCAAATAGGAATTGCTCCTTCCCATTTTCGAATGGCACTGACCCAGAAAAAAATACCCCTGTTGTGTAAAGTTCTTAATAAATGTGTGGAAATATGGGTCTTTCCAGCCGCTCCAGCAAATTCATCCAAACCAATAATGATTTTTGACCCTGACTGAAATTTTCAGATCAGATTTTGTCTGAAGAAAGGCTCCAATTTCCGGAAGCCTCTCCATATTGCAGAGTCGTGAGAGGATCCAATGTGGCGTTTTCTAAACCAGTAAGACATATCTTTATTGTCCATGAACTTAGCACGAATGGCCAAGCTCCAAATAGACACTCCCATAATTGCTTTCCACATGGTTTTACATAGTAGGGCCTTCCGAAAAATATTTAGGTCCAAAATGCCCCATCCTCCCATTTTTTTTAGGGCGAGCCGGCATCGATAGTTTTGTCAAATGATATTTTTTTTGTTCTTTGTGTCCTCCCCAAATGAAATTGGCAGTCAGCCTGTTTAGGCTATTGATGATAGATGAAGGGATATAGAAGAGATGTGCCCAATATACCATGATTTGCACGAGCACATCTTGAGTCAAAATCGCGCGGCCACCAATGGATAAACATTTGTATTCCCATGCAACATTTTTCTTATAAAAACGATCAGGAATCCAAGACCAATCAACCACACGATATCCAACAGATTTCAAATTGAACCCCAAGTATTTTAGCCCATTCCAGAGAGGAATAGCTTTAATATTGAAAAGTTGTGATAGGAAAATAATCAGATCCCCATTTACATTTTCGATATGAAAAGATGATTTACCTTCATTTACACACATGTTGGTTGCTTTTTGAAACCTACCCAAGATTTCATGAAGACAAATCCAAGATGCCCTGCATAGTATTGTTGTTAATAAAATATCATCAACAAAGAGATTATGGGAAATGTAGATTCCCCGACAGATGGGGAGGGGCCTGCATTTATTTTGAAGAATCGCCCTCTTGATATGCAGACTCAGAGAGTCCATTACAAGGATGAAAAGGAGCGGAGACAAGGAGCAGCCCTATCTTAACCCCCTGGCCGCTTTGAAAAAGGGAGTAGGGATTCCATTAATAAGGACTGCATAATTAACATCAACCACACACGCCATAATCCATCTGGAGCATCTGCTATCAAGACCAATCCTTGCAAGAAGGCAGCGAATAAAACCCCAGTCCACACAATCATATGCCTTTTTGAGATCAATTTTTAATAATGTCGCTTCTAACTTGCTGCAGTGTATGGAATGTAGGCATTCTTGAGTGAGAGCCACCGCATCCAAAATATTCCTGTCCTTTAGAAAACCGTGTTGTTCATGGGACAAATGGAGAGATAAGGGATTCCTCATTCGAATAGCTACAATTTTTTATATAATCTTATACAGGACGTTGCACAATGAAATTGGCCTAAACTCTGAAAAAGAAGTGGAGAGCTTCTTCTTTGGTATCAATGCAATATAAGTGGAAGAAATATATTGGCTTATGTAACCTTGCGATCTTGATTCCTCAACCATTTTTAGGATATCTGACTTGAATAAGTCAAAAAAATGGATGAAGAAATCAATAGTCCAGTCGTCCAGCCTGGGACATTTGTCTTTTTGAAAAGATTTCATTGTAGCCAATAATTCCTCCTCGGAAACCTCAAAAAATAGGGCACTATTTTGATTTTCGTCAAACATGGTAGGATATGGATCGATACCCCATAGTATATCCTCAATGTCGCTGCCAATATTTCTGCTGTAGGCCTGTTTGAAATATTTCACAGCTTCACAAGGAATGGCCTCCTGAGAAGAATATGCATTGCCTTCTTCGTCCTTGATTTCCCAAATAGTGTTTACCTCCCACCGCTTATTTGCGAATCTATGAAAAAACTTTGTATCTTTGTCCCCCTCTCTGAGCCAAATAGCTCGACTCTTAAGATGCCAGGGAGCTTCTTCCATTGCTAATATCTTTTGCTTTCTTTTCTCTAAATCCCATATATGTTTCTGAATAGTAGAAGACATATGGGGATGTTTAAAGTGAGTAGATAAATACTCCAATTTCCTACATATGTCCTTCAGGGCCATTATGTTGGAGGCCGCTTTCTCCCGTTGCCATCTTTTTACCTCATTCCAAAGAGAAGACAGACGATCTAAAAAGGGTCGAGATTGATCATGTTCCAGAATAGATGTGGGCAGCCAGGATTCAATTATGAATTTGTTGAATTGTTCATCAGCGAACCATGTCCTGTTAAATTTAAATGGATAACCAAATCTGCGCCCAACATAATTCCAATGGTTAGAAATGGGACGATGATTTGATATGAATGTAGGAATGATTTTCACCGTAGGAGAACCAAATCTTTCAATCAATTTTTCATGTAAGAGGAATCTGTCTAGCCTTTTAGCCAGAAATGAGTCATTTGATCGCCCATTGTCCCACGTGGGCCCCTGGCAAGTTGGCAGAACATCTACAAAAAATTATTTTGTATGATAGCATCACGAATCAAACGGCCAACCGGATCATTTTTCCTGCCATTTCCCCATATCTCATCGTTACATAGAGTACAGTTTAAATCGCCTCCAACTAATAGGGAATCAATTTCAAGCAGTTCCGATGAAAGAAAATATTCCCAAAAAGGATAACGATCTTTATATGGAGCATAAATATTTAATATGTGAATTGGTTCTTGAGAACCACGAATATAGGCCAGAATAAGAATACCAGCAAAACATTGAAATGCAACCGCCTTTATCCATTTTGGATCCCATAAAACAGCCAATCCACTAGACAAACCAACTGCATTAGTAGCAACCATGTGCCATGCTGGAAGCATCCGTCTAAAATATGAGATAGTATGTAGACTATCATGCATGGTTTCTTGAATTAAGAGCAATTTGGATTTTGAGGAGAGAAAAAGATTTTTAAGGGCCAGAAACTTAGGGTCTACTCCAAGACCCCGAATGTGAATCAATAGGATGTCAATCATTTGAGGACTTCTGAAGTTCGGCTTGCTCTAAGAGGCCCCATATCAGAGATATCATCAGAGGCAATTTCCGAGATAGGAATGTCAATCAAAGATAGGTCCCGAGTTGACATATCCTGTCTACCCCTTCTCCCCGTGAAGTGTCTACTTCCCCGCTTCTCTTTGCGCCGAACAGTGATGTTCCCGGCCGAATTTGGGCTAATAATAGGGGAAGGGGAACGGACAGGTTTGTGGACAATAAGCGGCTGTAACTTCAATGATGCCCGTTTTAAAAGAAGGTCTAAATCACAGTCGAAAGAATTCTTAGCCGAGGATCCAGGGGAGTTGAAAGGGGTGATCGAAGTACATACGGCTTTGCCTTTAGGATCAGCTCCGTGAGAATGAGAGGGAGAAGATGGGATCCTTATGGCAGGGGGGATATGAGTGGTGGGAGATTGAGGAGATGAAGAAATATATTGAATATGAGGGGATGAAGGACCAGCCAGGGTCAGCTTGGGGAAAGATGGAGGGGGGGGAGAATGGCAATGTCCAGGTCCAGCTCCTGTGGCGAGGGGATGACTGAAAAATTCGACATATTAACAAGCAGTTCATTATATGATTGAAAGGGATGTTTAGACGTGGAGGATGACCGCGGGCATTTGTTGTATAGGCAATATTTCGATTGCAAGGGCCCACAGACAAAGAGCGAGTGCGAGGGAGGCTAGAAGAATGTTCCGGAGAAAGTCCTCTAGGCGAAGATAGATGTTCGATTGGAAAAACAGGAGCCCGAGATACCTCAAAGTTGTTTGGCCATTCCTTTTTTATATAACCTCACTCATTAGCAGAAACAGGATTGTTTTCAGATCAAACCATGGTTTTAAGAAACGGCCGGGTCAACTCCAACTCGGCCGAGTTGGTCCGTTTCATAGGCCTGGGCAGTGACTCGGTGGGTAACCCGGTTCGGACGGCCGAGTCATTGCTGACTCGGCCGAAACGGACCGAGTCCGTAATAAAACGGCCGGGTAGCTGGGCGGGGGAAACCGGACGCAAAGCGGAGTTTTTAACTTGTTTTTTGGGGATTTGAAATTAGTTTTAGGGTCGATTTGGAGTTCAAACAGTTATCTAATATTGCCAATAGATCTTTGGGGTCCATATCCCCCTCCCAAAACCTATTTAACTCACCCAAGAGCTCTCATTTTCTCACAGCAATCTTATACATTTGAGTGAGAGTCTTCTTTGAGAGTTAGTGAGCAGTTCTTGAGCTTGTTTTGGAGCAGCAGTGAGGAGTTTTGGAGGAGCATTGTAGCTGGAGTGAGGAGCTTCTTGGGCAGCCATTTGGAGCAGCATTGAGGAGCTGATTCTTGGAGCAAGCTTAAGGAGGCAGTTTGTGCCTGGAGGTATTTTTTTTCACCTCTATAAATCTGTTTTTGCTTAGTAAATTTTAGGTGCATATCTAGAAAGCTTAGAGAGTGTTTTTTGTCAAATAAATGAACATTGAATCAAGGTTGTTTTTTTTTTCATTTTCAGATTGTTTGCTTTCATTTCCTATTCAAAAAATGGCACCTAAAGCAAGAGATCCTGCTTCGGCATATGTTGAAATGGTTGATAGTCAAATGCAATGCAAATTTTGCCATAGGAAAATTAAGGAAGGTCCTGGGGGCAT